>NC_024127.1:34744987-34764158 GCF_000346735.1 Prunus mume
TTATACTGAGATAAATTGTTAAAGTCCTCACCAGTCTGAGGCAGGAAAAGAACTTACTTGGGAGATATTCCTCACCCAAATTCACAATCGTTTGTTTGCAGAAATCAGTAACTTGGGACGCAAGTTATCCATTCCAAACCAAGTCTGCTAGAAATTTTGCTAGCAGTGGCACGCTCGCACACCAAAGAAAGCTGACTTGTTGACCAGTTTATGGTTCTCAAGGCAGTGGGGAACTTTGCCCTTCCATCATAGGAGTAAACTAAGAACGGGCAAACACATGCTAAGTTTGGTGATTTTAAACTGTGTTTTTGACAGGTTGGACAATTTGATAAAGTCTGTTTTTCAGGGTAAACTCTGCCGAAATTTCAGTAGAAGTCTTGGCCCTCTTTTCCTTTGTTTTAAGGGAAAATGAGGTTTGTATTTAGTAAGTGGGCCCAATATCGGTTGAATGTCTGAAAAACTACAGGATTAGTCACGGATTCCGAGAAATTCAGGGTGGGTTCTGTCATTAATACACTTATTTTTTTACAAAATTTTCAATTATACACACAAAATTCAGGTATTATGCACATATTTTTTTGCATATTATTTAATAAAAATAATATATATTCAAAAAATTATATAGTGGCTGAACTTATTGGTTGCAATTCGCTAAAATATTTCCGAATGAAACACGTACGTATTTTATTCATATTTTTCCCATTCCGTATTTTACTAACTAAAAGAATGTGAGAGACTAAGATTATTTCTTACTTGTTGTAACAAAAATGCAAGATTGTGATTTTGCAAACTCTTTGCCAAAATAAACAAAAATTTCAAACAAAGATTTATAGGTATAGTAGTAAGCGAGGTGGTAGTATTCTTCATGAAAAATGTTGTTCAAAATGTAAAGAAATTACCAAGAACACTCCAACTTAGCATGCAATTCTCTACAACAAATAATATGTGCAGTGCCAATGGGTTCCCACCACAATGGTGATGGATTCCCCCTCCCCTCCATGGCACCCAAGATCAAACTCCAATGGGATTTCTTTCCTCCAATGTAACCAAAAAAAAAAAAATTTGTGTGTAATTGTAACAACCCGGTCCTTAATTAATATTTAATTATTAATTTATTCTAGTAAAAGATAATTATACCCCTAGAATATTTTATTAGGTTTAAAGTTGATTTTTTGACCGGGAAGGAATTTGGGGATTTGGGTGGTACCATTGAATAGAGCTCGACAATATGAGTTCGTAGACATGCGGGAGAACAGGTCTAGAAACGAAAAGGACGTAAATGAAATTTTAAAATTTCTTATTGCTACAGTACCCGAACTCTTTTTATTTTTCTCTCCTTCTTCCTCCTCGAGGAGCTTCAACATTTTTCTTCTTCTTTGTTTTTCGACAGTCACTGTAGCAATAGTGATTGTTCGATTTCCAAGCCTCAAAATCGATGTTATCGTTCACTAGATGGCCACGCCACCTTCACGAAAAGTGTTCATCTCTCCCTCCTCTATAAAACCCACCTAAGATCCAATCTAATTGGCTAATGATGAGCTCGAATTGAAGCTAAGGAATGGTTAGGCTTTTCCGGCGATATTTTTGCATTTCTGGCGACTCCGGCCACGAAATCCGTCGAGCCAGGTATGAAACTTCATCTACTATTCGTGCTCTATCTATTTATGTAGGTATTAAAGATCGATTTTGAAGTTTTACAGAGTGTTCCATATACCCATATTATGCCGATGGTTTCGTATGTTAATCAGAGATCGACATGATTAACAACTTAGCTAAATAATTAAGTGCATGTCCATATTTAATACACATATTCAGTGGTTGAAAAGGAAGAATTATAGCTTTTGGTGATTTTGGGTATATATATATATATATATGGATACATATTTTAAGTTTAGTTGAGAACTAATTTATTGAAAGTTTATATAAATGATGGGTTATGGTTTTCAAACCCACCGAGAGGGTACCCCCCCAGTTTCCTTGAGACAGTTTGTTATTTTGATGATGCCCCATGAGTTCCGGGGACGCTTGAATTGTGTGGTGCCAGGTTGCGGGTCGGATTGAAGTATCTCCGAGACCTGCCAGTTTGCGGATCAGGCTGACTACGGTCTCCTGAATCCTACCAGTTTGTGGCTCGGGTTGACCTTGTGTCACCGAGACCTGCCAGGGGAATTGACAGAATATCAGGAATTGACGAATATCAGGAATTGACGGAAATAAAGGGGGTACGCCTAGGTGGAGAGGATTTAAGATATGAGATGTTTTTAACTAAATTGAGGATTTTATATAATTACCATTATTTTCTTGAGCATCACATTTGTTTTACAAGCGATAGATGGAAATATATATAGATTCTAATCAAGTTATTGATATATATAAATATATTTATTTATTTATGAATTTTACGTGAGTTCGATACAAGGGTGTTCGGAACTTATAAATCTTTAACTTATCTTATTTCATCTTATTATGTTCATTTATCTTTATCTTGCATTATTTTATATAGTATTAAATACCTGAAGTTTTTCCAGCATATTTTGCCTCATGAGTCCTAGAGTTATCCGGACCATGGGAGCGAGGATTGCGGACCAGGTTGACCAGATGTCTCCTGAGTCCAGCGAGGATTACAGGTCAGGACGTGTCACCATTGGTGTCACGAGGAATTGATGGTTATGGTTTTGCAAGCATGATTACTTGATATAAATGCTTTTATTCCTTCATTTAAATATAGATATTGCCATGTGAGTAATACTAGGAAGCTTGGAATAGGAAATGAGAACTAGAGTGGTTTTGCAAAGAAAGAACTACGTGTGGTTTAACCCCTCAGTAAGGGTTCGTAGGCAGCCTTTGGTTACAGGGTGCAGCCACGGGTTAGAATGGTTGAGATTGTCAATGTATTATTGTTGTTCTGGTAGTTGAGATGAATTTTATTAGCAAATTGATTTATTTGATTTGTTGCAGCCTAAGGCCAGAATGATATGATGCTTAATTTCTTTTGTATATAATTCGATACATGCTGGCAGTTGTGATATATATATATATATATATATTTAAACATATATACTTGTTTAACAAGTGGAATATTTTTTGGAAATGTTCAGTTTACAGGGGAAGACTCTGCCGAATTTTCGGTAGAAGTCGCATTTGAATTTAATTTAATTTCAGTTAAAAGGGCAATTTAGTTTTTTGTGCCCAGTATTAGCGAGGTGTCGAACACTCACAAGGTTCGGCTTGGATTCCAAAGTGGAATTTGAGTCGGGTCCTGTCAGTAATAACAGAATTTAGTAGCACTTAAGAGAACGAGGTAGACCAAAGGCAAACATTCCAAAAATAAAAATAAAAATTGAACTTTCAAGTTGATTTATTGTGAAATATCTCTCTTCAATATCTACTTTAGAGATGTCGAAACTATCAAATTAATATCTATAAATTAAAAGCAAATTACAAAGGTCAATTTTACAAAAAATAAATATTATAGCCGTGCGGCTATACTCCATACATAGGGTCTGGCTGCGCGGCTATACTACGTTTTTTATTATTAAAAATAGTATAGCCGACTGGCTATACCATTTTGACACGTGACAAAATAGGCGTAGGCTCCAGGCGGGTTCTGATACTCAGATTTTTTTATAATAAAATCAGTATAGCCGTGACACTTGGCAAAGCGGGCGCTACCGCCAGCCTTATTTTTTTTTCCTTTTTTTTTTAAATAGATATTAACGCTGGGCGGCTATACGAAATGTTTTTTTTTTTTTTTTATTTATAAAAACGGTGTAGCTGCACGGCTACACTATGAGTTTTCATTATAAAAACGTATAGCCGGATGGCTATACTAGGGATATATATATATATATATATATATATTTCAACTTTTCCATAGCTATTAGCCATATGAAGAATTTTGCATTTTCATGTTTAATACTCATATTGTACACGTACGTACGTATTTTTTTTTTTAATGTTTAATACACTTATTTTTTACAAAATTTTCAATTAAACACCCAAAATTCAAGTATTATACACAAAATTTGTGAGTATTTTTGAATAAAAATAATATATATTAAATAAATTAAATAAATCAAAAGAAAATATTATATAGTGGCCGAACTTATCGGTTGTAATTCGCCAAAATATTTCTGGATAAAACACCTACGTATTTTATTCATATTTCTCCCATTCCATGTTTTACGAATTGAAAGAATGTGAGAGACTAAGATTATTTTTTACTTGTTATAACAAAATGCAAGATGGTGGTTTTTGGAAACTCTTTGCCAACCATAACAATAATTTCAAACAAAGATTTACGGGAATAGTAGTAAGCGAGTTGATAGTATTCTTTAGGCTTAATTATGTACATGCCCCCTGTACTTTTCAACTTATCTCAGATTACCATATGTGTTTGCAAACGGCTCAAAGTACCCCCCAACGTTTAAAAAACTGTCTCACGTTACCCTTTCCGTCAGTTTTTTTGAAGTTCCATTACGAACGTTACTATTCATCCCCCAAAAATTCCAGAACAGCAGCCCATCCCCTTTGTTACTGTTCATCGCTTATTTACCCTCCAAAACTCAGAAATTTCTCATAACCAACACAACTAGCAGCAAGAACAGCTCAAGAGGTTGAAAAATCATACCTGGATCGAAGCAAATGGTGCTCGAAATCGCCCGAACGAGCGATGGAGATTTTGGGTAAAAATCGGCCAATTTCTTGCTTTTTTCGGCCATCCAGACTGCGGTTGGTAGCGGATGAGATGTGAGGGTGGTAGAGGACAACGTGCTGGTTCTTTTGATACCCATATTGTGGCTTGGGGTGGCCGGAGGAGGAGATGGCAGCCTAAAAAATGGTCGGATGAACAGTAACAAAGGGGATAGGTTGCTGTTATGGAATTTGGGGGGGGGGATGAACAATAACGTTCGTAACGGAACTTCAAAAAAACTGACGGAAAGGGTAACGTGAGACGGTTTTTTAAACGTTGGGGGGGGGTAATTTAAGCCGTTTGTAAACACATGTGGTAATCTGAGATAAGTTGGAAAGTATATGGGGCATGTACATAATTAAGCCTATTCTTTATGTAAAATGTTGTTTGAAATGTGAAGCAATTACCAAGAACATTCCAACTCAGCATGCAATTCTTTACAACAAATAATGTGTGCAATAACAAAATTTAGTAGCACTCCAGAGAACGAGGTATACCAAAGGCAAATATTCTCCCAAAAAAAGAAGAAATTGATTTACTGTGACATTCCTCTCTCTTCAATATTTACTTTGGAGATGTCGAAACTATCAAATTAATATTTATAAATTATAAACTAATGCAACTAGAAGGGTCATCTTTTATTATTATTTATTAATAAATAGTATAGCCGTGCGGCTATACTCCTATTAAATATAATATGCTAAGAGAGTATAGCTGTCCGGCTATACTAAGGTTTTTATTAAAAAATAGTATAGCCGTACGGCTATACTAGGGATAATAGTTTCACTAAAACACCCAAAATAGAGGTTGAAATTATAAAAAAACCCAACACCCAAAACACTTTATAAACACACCCAAAACCCATCATTATACACACTCAAAACCCATTTATAAACACACCCAAAAAGTTGACTTTGGGTGTGTTTCTATGTTTAAATAGTGCTTGAGTTTTTTTATAAATACATGTCTAGGATTGGGTTTATTTATAAATTTGTATATTTTTTTATATAAAAATAGAGTATAGCCGCGTGGCGGTACTGGGGTCTTTTTATATATATAAATATTCTTTATAAATAGTATAGCGGAGTGGCTATACTCTTTTGTTCTCAAATGCAAAGTCGCTCAATTACAATGAAGAAATGAGAAGACGAAATTTGGGTTTAATATGCAAAGTTGCTTAAGTTTTCCATAATTGTTAGGAAGGGATCAATATCCTTTTTTATTTTGAATATTGATTAATTAATTTTTGTTAATTTTGATTTTTAATTTGGCCCAATTAGATGCAGCCACGTGCCTTATTTTTTTTGTCAGGGAGGGGTTTGGGCAGGAATACAATAAGTGGTCGAAAATGCCCCTTAGTTGACATCGAAAGCATCGAACTCGTGGGACCCACATATAACACGCAAGCAATTAACGGTGATATTGATAGTGACGTTAATGCTGAAGCCCAATTGAAACAAATTAGAAAGATAAGGATACGAAATTATTAAAATTGAGAGTATAGGGACTAACATGTCTTATCTGAAGTATTGGACTCGGAAAAGCAGCCAGCGATACCCTACGGTCTACGGAATCCACACCCACACCACACATAAACAAACCGTGCAACAGTGAAGCACTAAAAGTTTCGCTTTGCTCAACTCAGTCAACAAAACTAGAGCGATAGCAAAACCAAAGAAAAATGGGCTCTGCTTCTCTGATCAATCCGTTGACATCCTCGCTCTGCATCCCAAAATCAGAGCTCACAGCTCCCAAACAGCTATGGGTGGTGGGGGTGGGCCCCGCCACCACCACGTCTTTGAGCGTAAGGTCCAACAACAAGAGCAACAGCAAGAGCATGCGCCAGATAGGGAAGCCTTCTTCAGTTTCCTCTGTGGTGTGCAAGGCTGTTTCTGTGACGCCACAGACCGCTGTTGAGGGTCTCAACATTGCTGAAGATGTCACTCAGGTAAATACCATTTTGACTTTGTCTCTGAGAAATACGAATTGGGTTGGGTTTCTTCGTTTGATTTGAAGATGAATATGGTTCTAGATCTACAAGTTTGATTAATTTAAGCTGCTTAGGTACATGGACATTGGTAGATTCGTTTAATTTGTATTGATGTTGTTGGTCGATTGTTATGGAGTTGTGATTGATTCTTCTTTTAATTGTATGGAAATTTATTTTCAATGTGTACTGAAGATGCAATATTAAGTCCTTTTTTTATATAAAATTTCCTTTTTAAATGATCCAGATTATGAACTTTTTTTTTTTTTTGGGTTGAAACTATATATAGCTAGACTAAATTTTATAACATTAGTAGCTCAGAATAAGGAAGCTAGGAGTGTCCACTTTATTTAACTGGTTTTATTATGTTTTTTTGTGGTGCTCTATTTGATGCTTGTGTGGTCAACTGTTACTGTTGAATATGCTTGGGGTTAGATTTATTGGTGGAGAAAATACAAGAGAACGATGTATTTGATGACTTCAAGTCACTCTTATGGTGAATTATATATTTACCATTTAACAAGAAAACTTGACCTTTTCTAAGACATTTTGAGAGGAAGCGATAAGTATCTTCGCACTTTTGTTTTGTTTTGGTTTTTTTTTTTTTCCGTGTACTTGATATTGTGAATTCTAGTGCTCTCAGTTTGATACAGATGGCCAACAATTGTATCTGTCCTATTTTGTTTTTGTTTTTTTTAATTCTTTTGATGCACCGGTTAGGCGGCACAATTTTGTAAACTTTAAACAAATTTATAAAGATATATGAAGCAGGTTATCTTAAGTGAATCCAAGTTATTGGTAATTGTCTATATCAAGATCTTTCTGGGAGACTGGGACTTGTGTGATCACACAATATAAAAAGAAGGATGAATTCTACATAACTTTGAATCAGTTTTGCACTATTTTATGTAGGTATCTATATTTCCTGATAACATTATAAAATTATCTTTAAAGCACCAAAGGGGTGCTACCCATTTCCATTACTTTAATTTCAATGCCATTAGGTGTTACTTGGTCAGCAAATAAATAGTTTTCTCATACTATAAATGGACACTATTGAGTTGTTTATTTAATCAGAAATTCCTTAAAATTATGACATTGAGAAATTAAATTAATAGGAGATAAAAAATATTTGTTTCTACCTCGAGGATGAAAGTTAAAGAATTATAGTCTAAAATTTGAAAAGTGAGCAGTTATTGTCATTAGGCTACGTTTGTGTTTTTCTTTTGGTGATTGTGGCCAAAAGGCCTACACAAAAACGACAAAACAGCTAAACAAGATCTAGCACTCCAAACATGTCATCTCGTAAGAGATGCACCCAACAATCAGGATCAAAAGTGAAAACTGAGAAGCATAAGTAAAGAAAGTCTGAACCTAGCCATCAGCCTCATTCCTTTCATGATAAACATGATTGAGACGGCAAACTTCGTGTTTTTATTGAATAAAGGATGGCTGTATTTGACCCCAACTTGTCCATAAGTTAACTGAGCTTAATATCTACACCCAACTCTCTTCAAAGAAAAATCTAATTATTTGCAAGTGTAAACCACATTCCAAAATTACACTCACTAGAACCCAAATTGAATTACATATTGAATATTGTAAGTAAACTCAAACTTTATCCACAGTCACACCCACCTAATGTAAAAAACTGAACATAAGACTACTAAATCACTGGAAGCATCCATGAAGTTCTCCACTGAAATTGAAGCATCCACTCTATTGGGCTTTTCAATCTTTTTTTTAAATATTTGAAAAGAGAATTATCATAAGGACCGAATTTGAGTGTTGTTAGGTTTAGGGCTTCAAAAGTTGTTTAATTTTAGCAATGATTTTGAGTATGTTTAAGGTATCTGGAAGGAAGAAGATGAGTGATGGTGGATTATAGACGAAAGTATGAGTGGGTAGACTCATGAAGCTGGATGTGATTTATTGTTTGTATTCTAATTCAATTTGTCCTTTTCTTTACTTTATTCAAGAGTAAAATTGGAAGTACAATATTCATTAGACACTTAAGTTAACTTAAGTGGTTTATTTTTGTTGTTATCCGGAAGTTCTGGAATAATTGAAAGTCAGAGTGTTGTAGTGTACCTGCGTGGAAATTTATGATTATTTCTTTTTATAATCAAATGCTACATTGTATAACTTTCATTAAGATTGACTTATATAGCAAAATTGGAGTTCATTGAACTGTAGATGCTGGGAAAATTAAACTGTATTTATCTACGTGATTATGTCGTTTTGAATTACTTTGTTGCGGGAGTAGAATAACTTTAATCATTTTATGAGATCCTTCAAGTTGCTTTTTGTACTGAAAGTCTATGTTTTCAAAAGCAGATTTTAATATTTATAGTATACTAAAGAAATTATATTCTCACCTTTATGGGGCCTATTCCAAATCTACCCTACAAATTAATTTGAATTTTTTTGGTTTTTATGTTGTACAAAACCACACATCTGATTTTTCTGTATTTTCTATCAGGATTCAAAATAAAGCCTGCCATTTTTTTTTATGCCTGATTTCGTATAAAAAAAAAGTAGCTAAGACGGAAGAAAATCTTTGACGCTGTGTTGAGTACTTAAAATATAGTCAAATTTGGTTGAGTTGAAATGTTGTTCTAAGTAATGGTGCTATCCCCTCTGTTACCTAGTGATGTAGTATTAAACTTGCCATTTTCTGTTCCGTAGTACCAGTAACTAGAAACCATGTGACCGAGACATTTGCGACTTTTTTTTCTTTGATAAACTTGAAGTGCATAGGTTTCTTGTTAATTCATATGTTACACTGGCAACTTTGGTGATGCAGCTTATTGGAAAAACACCGATGGTGTACCTGAATAACATCGTAAAGGGGTCTGTTGCAAACATTGCTGCAAAGCTTGAGATTATGGAGCCATGTTGCAGTGTCAAGGACAGGTGAGGAGGCAATGACTACAATTCTGTGTATTATTTGTATTGTTTTACATGGTTTAGAAACATTAAGATCAGACTGAAGTGAGAGGAAAAAAAAAAACCCTAACCTATACAATAAGAATAGAATAGGAATTAAATGAACTTAGGTATGCTGTTTCGAGACGCTGTCTAACAAGGATGATTCAATATACTTGCCTGCCATAGATAACTGTACGTTAATATGTTTATCAGCTCAAAAAGTAACTACGGACCCCACATCTTGTATTTTAGGTTTAGGATAATGATGTTTGTATGAGGATTATATAATTGCAAATGTCTCGTTATATTATGGTATTATCTCTATTTGTTTTCTCAGTACTGTAGACATAGAATGTCAATAATAAATGTTTAATATCACTGTTAATGTTTCTGGTATTCATCTTCAGGATAGGGTACAGTATGATAATCGATGCTGAGCAAAGAGGACTTATAAAGCCTGGACAGGTAACTGATTATGGATATTACTCAACATACTGTATTATTAGCATGAATGCCTGGTCAAATGTGATGCCTAAAGCCAAGGGTGGAGCCCAAATATTACTTGACATGGGGCAGCTCAGACTATAGAAGGAAAGCTTGAAACTCATAATATATATAGAGGCGTGCGACTGTGTATATGGGGTCTAAAATTGAAAGGGGATAGGCTAGAATATGGAAAATAAAATGGAAATCAATTGGATTAGGGAATGCTGCTGGAATAGTGATTCTTTAAGGGTATATAAGTTAGAATATCTTTCAAACATCACTTATTGTTCTTCCACACACACAACCCAAAAAAAAAAAAAAAAAAAAAGAGCCGGGGCATCTGCCCCTTCTGGACCCCCTGTGCCTGAAGTTATGACTCTCCGACCAGGCATTAGATTTTTTTGGATCAGATGCCAATTCAAACTAGGGTTCCTGTCGCGGAGGAGTAATTCTTAGAGATCCCTATATCTTACTTCAAAATTGTGACGATGGCTGCCATTTGGTTTGGTGACAACCAAACAGACCGATTATCAACTGAATTTATTTTTGGTATGGTAACCGATTTTCACAATCTGAAAATTGAAAAACCCAAAATCATAAAATATCGAAATAGTTGGTTTGATTTTGGTAAATACTGAAAATGACCAATCGACCAACTACTGATTAATTTTTTTGAATTGGTTATTACCAAAATATATCAAAGAACTTGTGGAAATGTTTAGGTCACTAATAGTAACCTTACAATTTTAGTTAATGTGTACGTGTCTGTACATGTATATCAGCAGGTTTTATATTAGATGAAAAACTACTGATACCGAAAACTACCAAAACTGCACATTACCAAAGTTTTTGGATTTTGGTTTGGTAAAAGACCCTTTACCAATTCTAACTGACCAAATGGCTTGTGATACTGGATGTCCCAGCCGCATGTATTGTGCTATATTTACCACCTGCAATCGGATGTGTTTTAGAATTGGCTACATGTTGCATTGTCATGCCTCTCTGGGTTTGTGTTGAACTCATAACAAATTGTGGATATTATGCAGCAATGGCCTTTCCCATAATTTGGTCTTGGCTGTTTAAATCTTGAACCTTACACTTGTTTTAATTATTAATTCGCACTATGACTGTCTCTCATGTTGTCATTTGGAAACAAGGTGAATGATTCATATGTCTGGATTATTTGTGGTTCTGGTTCATGTAAAACCAGCCATGCCTAAGAAGCTTAATTTTGTTTCTTGTTTTAGCTTTCTGTACACATTGACTTAGTTTCTTTCTCATTTATTTTTAGAGTGTTCTGGTGGAACCCACTAGTGGAAACACAGGCATTGGGCTTGCATTTATTGCTGCCACTAAAGGATATAAACTCATCTTGACAATGCCAGCTTCAATGAGTTTGGAGAGAAGGGTTCTTCTAAAGGCATTTGGAGCTGAGCTTGTTTTGACTGATTCAGCAAAGGGAATGAAGGGAGCAGTTCAGAAAGCTGAAGAAATATTCAAAAGCACACCCAATGCATACATGCTTCAACAGTTTGACAATCCTGCTAATCCTAAGGTATCTTGGCTTCCTATTCTCACTTTGTTGAACAATTGGCTCCTTTAGCAGCTAGGCTGTTCAGCCACATGTTACATTATTTTGAGGCTAATTGCTTAGTGCTTCCTAAAACTACAGTATTACATTGCCCCTGGTAAGTCAAAGTAACCCACGTTGCCCCCTGGTAAGTTAAAGAAACCCACCTTGCCCCCTTGATCGATTTTTGTGTCTCACCTTGTTCCTTATCAAGTCCGCCAAAAAATTAGTTAAAAATGCTAACGTGGCATGACTGGGACCCACAACTTTGCTGAAATGTATGCCACGTAAATGCCATGTGTTTATGAATTGAACTATTAAAAATAATATTTTAAAATAAATCAATCCACTGCAATGTAAATTGAGCGTGTGTATTGGTAGTCTAAATCGAGCAACAAAAACAAGGTCACACCAACATTGGGGTGGTGGTGGGAATCGGGTTGAGAGAGGGGATTTCACAATTTGGGGAGGAAGGGAGGAGAGTGGGGTGTCGGGGGTACAGCGGGGTAGGTGGGTAATGGGGAGGGGAAGAAGGGGATTGGGGATTTTTAAAAATATTTTAAAACATTAATTTTAGTAATCAATTTTTTTAAAAGAAAATATTCTATTATTTAATTGCACACTTGACACTTACGTGGAATACATTTCAGCAAAACAGTGGGTACTGTTTCTGTCATGTTGACATTTTGAACAGATTTTTTGACGGACCTGATGATGGAGAACAATGTGAGATGCAAAACATCTGTCAAGGGTAGAAGGTGGATCACTTTGACTTCCAGGAGGCAATGCATGATTTGACCATACTTTGAGGGTGCACTAGAGCAATTAAGCCTTTAATTAACTACCATGTCTCAATGTTTTTTTTTCCCTTTTTTTAATTGTCATATGCCGGCCCAAAACACTAGAAGTCATGTCAGCCATGTACTCTTGGGAGGGGTTTAGAGTGTCCACAGTGATGGTGGAAATGGTGCTTATATCTTGTGCAAAGAAATATTTCTACTGTGCTGTGCTTCACATATGTATACTGAAAAGCCCACAGCCCAAAGTAGTCATCGATCAATATATTCCAGAGTAGTACATTGCTTCTCAAAAACAAAAAGAACTATATGTGCATGAGCTTGACCTTGGAAAGCAAATGAAGTTAATGAATTAGATACTAGTCAACTCAAATCCAAGAGATATTTTACCTTGGCTGATTATTTTTCTTCTTCAGTCGGTTTTGATCATGTGCTTCAAAGCTTGCTGTAAATGATTAGTTTGGTTTTACATGGAGTCTATAAAGCATTTGAGTTTGACCTTCATCACCTTACCATTAGGATACCAAATTGTCATAGGGATCCTCTTTGTAGTTATAGCATAATACCATTATGGCTTCCAATACGGTTAGATGTGTATAAATTCATTATATGTTCTGTATGCAGATACACTATGAGACAACTGGTCCAGAGATCTGGGAAGATACAAGAGGCAAAGTGGATATATTTATTGGAGGAATTGGAACTGGTGGAACCATTTCTGGGGTAGGACAATTCCTTAAAGAGAAAAATCCTAGAATAAAGGTATGCTGTTTTTCTGATTCATAATTTCCAAACTGTATATGCAAAAGTGCTGACCAGCCTGAATCTGATAGCCTTGCCTTGACTGTGTCAATTAGAGGGCAAATTTAATTTGACGTAGATCCTGGTATATCTGTGTAATGGGTGGAGGGTGAATTATTTTCAAAGAGAATTTCTCTTCTTTTGTGTTTTATTTATTTATTTATAATTTTCCTCCCTGCCTTTCTTTTGTTATCCTTTCTCTTCTTGTTTTGGTTCCCATTTGAGTGACATCATCTGATCATTAAAGTAACAGATTATTGGTGTAGAACCCTCGGAAAGCAACATCCTTTCAGGTGGAAAGCCCGGTAAGATAGAGGACCAGCCTTCTAATGAGTTTAGTGTGCAGTGTTTTTAAAAAATTTCTCATTTATTACTTATTTTCATGTTCATTTACTTTTCATTTTTTAAAATACAGGTCCCCACAAGATTCAAGGGATTGGAGCTGGATTTATACCTAGAAATTTGCACCAGGATGTTGTCGATGAAATTATAGAGGTCTAATCTTATTCCAATTTAATCTATTCAATTTTTTTTTTTTTTTTGGGTATGTCTGTTTCTCTCTCTGTATACTTGAAATAAGTTTTAAAATGTTATTGTATCAAAGCTTACTTTATAAGTTAATAAGATAGAATTGTGCTTTTCTGCAGTATAAATCATGGTTCCTTTCTTCCAAAAAAAATAAAGAAATAAAAATATCAGGGTTCCTTTCTAATTTATCCTGTCAAATGTTAATTTTCTAGTCATTCATCTATGTATCGTTAATCACATAAGGTCCTTGTGAAGTTGGTTTTTAGTTTAGTTCTCACAGATTGTGATTTTGGCAGATCTCAAGTGATGAAGCTGTTGAAACTGCGAAGCAATTAGCACTCCAGGAAGGCTTGTTGGTATGCGTTTTTAGTCCTTGTTTTAGGGATTAATCACTTAACATGGGAGATCATAAGCGATGAACTATGATTGACATACCTATGTTTTGGCTAGTCATTGTCAGTTTACCTGTGATGAAAGAGAATAATCATAAGTGTTCAAGAATGGTTCGATATTCAAAATATCTCTTTGTTTGGAAAGGAAGAATTCAGTTTTCTCATGGAGTCTTTGGTGATGACGATCAAGACTCGAGGACGAGTCTTTTCCAACCAGAGGAGTTTGATGCAGGAGCATCTACAAGGCTCTCTAAAAGTACTTGGGTCCGTTTGTCAATTGGGCTAGGGTTCTAGTTTCTTTAACAGCAGCATTAGATACCCATCCTTTAATGAAAGGGTTCCTAAAAGCAAATTAAATAAAACAGTGCACTTCATTCAAAGGAGGCCATCTCTGTATATTTCATTATAAGGAGGCCAGCCCCTATTGTTTATCTATCCAAAAACTTTCAAAAGAAAAAGTTCGGGCGCACATCTTCTTCTTCTTCACATCTATAACAGCAAAAGTGCTGACTCGCACAACCTAGAAACTGACTTGTGCGTGATTTTTTCATTCCAACCAATATGATTTCAACAATATTTTGCTGATATTTCGATACGGGATGAAGAAATAATCTTCCCCCCCTCTTCCATTTCGATCCCCCTTTTTTGACATTTTGACCAATAATATCAGAAATTTCGACGATTTTTCTACGGTTGCTGCATATGGAGTAATGTTCTCTTGCCATACTGGTGTATCCAGACTATGAATCTAGACCACATTCCAGACTATATTTATGTATATGTTTTTATATTAAATTCTTTAGTTTACTGGTTTAATTTTTAACTTCGTATCATATCAGGTTGGTATTTCTTCTGGGGCTGCTGCTGCTGCTGCTCTCAAGGTTGGTAAGAGACCTGAAAATGCAGGGAAGCTTATCACGGTATATCATCTCTCTATTTTTCTGTGTAAAAATTATTTCTGTATGAAATTGATGGAACTTACGCATTGTGAGTTGAGCTGCAGCATTAATTGGTATGCCCTGAGAGAAAGAGGGAATGGGGAGTAGAAAACATAGAAGATGTAGGCTTTAAAATTTAATGGATGATCAGAGGAAGAGGTCCAAAAATTGTAAAAATCCTTGTAAATGGGCTTTTTGGTTTTAGGGTTGGGACTAAGAAAATGCAGACGTTTGTGCTAGCATTGTTACTTGTGAAAACTTGATTTGACTGGGAGAAAAAGAATGAAAGAAGAGACGGCATCGTTGGATACTTATTTCCTAAATCTTGGGGTGGGACTAAGAAAATCTAAACACCTTTGTGTTTAGAATCTTTTCATGTGAGATGGCTTGATTTGACTGGGGAATAAGAATGAAAAAGAGATGGTTTCACTGGATGCATATTTCCTACACTTGTTGCTGGGTCTGATATCCATCTTAACTTTCCATGTACAAGAGTCTGTGGGATTGATCTTCATTCTTAACTAGGGCATTCCCAACGGATTTAATTTGATTATGCACATTCTGATATTACTTTTACAAGTCTGGTAAAAGTAATAAAAGTCACTCCATCATTTTGCATATTGAGTAGTGCTCTATGGACTTGCAAGATAAAATCCGGACCATTAAATTGAGGCATCCTAGTCATGTTCTGAATTTTCACACAATCACTGTTTTCTTGGGCTGTTTTCTGTATGATCTCTGTAGGGCATGCGCTTTATATAATTACCTCAAAACTCTATTCCTTTCAATTCTTCTTGAATCAATTCATTTCAGAATTTGATTGCTTACAGGTAGTGTTTCCAAGTTTTGGTGAACGATATCTCTCCACCATACTTTTCCAGTCAATCAGAGAAGAATGTGAGAAAATGCAACCCGAACCATGAAGTTCCTTTGTTCGAGCAAAATTTAGACAGTTACGCAAATTTTTTATTCTGAAACTCTCATTCATAATATCCCGTTCACACATGAATTCTTTATCTAGAATTTCTTCTGTATTACTAAGAGAGGATCACGGTATAAAATTCTCCACCGGTGCTGCTGTTGGAATTTTTATTATTATTTAATAATATTTAATTTCTATAGTGAATGAAAAATAAGTTTCTCCAACTGTTCGGTTTCCTTAGATTTGTGTCTGTTGCTGTTCAACATGCACAAGGATGCAAAGGTTGTATCTCTTGAACTTATACTAATTCATAGATACGTTGTTTTATCAGGGGTGCATTGAGTTTAATATAAATCAAGCACCCTTCATCAACTTGAGATATCCTCAGGCTGGAGAGAGTTCTTTCCGGGAAAAATAGAGCATCCCCTAGTACTCTATTTTATGTTTGTTAAATTCTTTTGAGTTTTGTTGAGAGTACAAATATATAATTAGTTTGCAAGAGTCTTAAATTGAAGTGCTTCAATTTAGGATTATTGATTGTTGAATCTTGGGAGGTGGATGCCAATAAAAACTGCAAGGGTTGGGGTGAAATCTGTTTTTAGGACATTGCAATTCTTGCAGGCCTCATTTGCCGAAGTTGTCAGTATTTCTATTTGTGTTTGTTGATTTACATTAATTTCATGTAAATTTGTTATTGTATTTGATGATTACAATTTTGTTGAGAATTATTAATCTAAATTCATATTTTCTATTGTTTCGCCTACTGCAGCTCTTTGACATAAAAATTTGGGAGACTTTGGAAAAACACAAAGGAGAGAGAAATTTTGTAAAAGAAGCCAAAATGGACAAAATTACCCTTATTTATTTTTGGATTTCCTAAGGAATCCTTTACATTTGCATGTCTTTGATTTGAAAGTTGAGAGGTTTTTCTGTCTTTTTTGAAAAAGCTTTGGTTTTTTCCAAAAGTGAATTTTTTTTTTTTTTTTGACTAAAACCTAAATTTACTTAAATTTTTTAAGAGAATTACCATGTGAGTGGATTTTCTGGTGTTTGATATTTTTGTCCCAAAAGCGAGTTTAGCTACTGATTCAACAGTCTTGGTTCTTGTTAAGTGGCAATGAATTGGGGTACCCGTGGTGGTTGCAATATCCATATATATAGGCAGGGGCAGGGAATGGTAAAATATTCAAAATATTAAAAAATGCCCTTAGTCTCAATGATGTGGCATGTGCCATATCATATATATTTACTTGATAAATTCCAATTTGGATTATTATTCTATTTATTTATTTCATGCAGAAAATGAAAAAACTTAAACTTAATTTATAAAACCCTGTAGTTTTTCTTCCTGAAAAAAAACCCACTGCTAGCCCTAAACCATCAATATGACATAATATCCTTCCCACCATGTTTGCTGCTCTTTCTTCTCCTTCTCCCCTCTTGTTTTTAATTTAATTTAATTTTTTCTTCATCTAAGTTCTTCTGGGTTTTCTACGATTGTGCTACTTTCTAAGAGAAAATAAAAATAGAAAAATATGAGGGAAAAAGGAGAAACATGATGGGAAGGATATATGACAGCAAATTCATGGAGTCACAACTGAATCGAATTCCGTTTTAAAAGTCTCAAATTCATATCCTTATTTCCAAGATGATGATGATGATGATAAAAGTCTGAAATTTTGATCCTTGTTTCCAAGATGATTATAATAATCAGAGCCAAACAATGGTACAACGACAAGCTAATTGTTTAGGGTTGCAGTGATTTTTAGGGATTTATGTAGAAATGTCACCTGAACTTATACATCAGTTTCAATTTTTCACCTTAAAGAAAAATTTAAGAGAAATGTCACCTAAATTTTTCAAAATCCATGATTTGTATCTGAGTTTAACACCATCCAATTTTCTATCCATTTAAGGATATTTTAGTCTTCTCATTTTCAAAGGTGATTTTAAAATGGAAAAATCATTATAAAAAAATTATATAAATCAAGGGTCTTTCCTACCAAACATTAAAAAAAATGAAAAAAGAACATGAAAATTGCATTTTTTTTTTCATCCCCCTCTACCATCTCTCTCTACAAAAGACCCCCAAACTATATGGTCATTTTCAAGTTCGTACCCAATTTTAGGGACATTTACAAATACATACTCAAACTCCCGGAAACCTTACAAATTGCCCCCACCGTTACACAAACCGTTAATGAATTTGTTAAATGCCGATGTGGCAAATGTGAGCCCCTATTTTTGATGATGTGGACTTCATGTGGACATAATATATAATAAACAAATCTTTATTTGAAAATAGTTTTAAAAATGTTACGGTATGACCAATTCAACTAATAATAAAGAGTTTGTGGACCATTTGAACTAATAATTTAGTTTAGGGACCAAAATACAACTCGGATATAAATTTGAGGATCATTTAAGGGCTTCATGTAGGTTTTTCGAGAGAGCAAACTATTTCTTTTAATATTTTTTTTATTTTAATTTTTACTTAAATTTTCAGTAGAATTGAAAGCGGGGTGGTCGGAAGTTAAAATTATACAAATTTATAAATAAACTCAATCCTAGACATATATTTATAAAAAAAACTCAAACACTATTTAAACATAGAAATACACCCAAAATCAACTCTAAAGTCAACAATTGTATATTTTTTGGGTGTGTTTATAAATGGGTTTTGAGTGTGTGTAATGATGGGTTTTGGGTGTGTTTATAAAGTGTTTTAGGTGTTGGGTTTTTTTTTATAATTTCAGCTTCTATTTTGAGTGTTTTAGTGAAACTCCCTTAAAATTAATAGCCCAAGATTTTACTGGTAATTTCTTGGTTTCCCACTATCCTTTGTTTTTTACGATAAAAATAATATCTTTGTTTTTTACGATAAAAATAATATCTTTGTTTTTTGTCTTTATTATTATTATTATTGGGGGTAAGAGTCACGTGTAAGGTGAGGCAGGTGGAAACCAAGTTTAACAAAGACTCAACTATTACTTGCAGCCTCAAGCCTCAACCATTGATCGGAGAGTTTGATGACGTTAAGCAACTGAATCGTTTTGTATTATTATTATTTTTATTTATTTATCAAAAGCAATTAAGTCGTTCGACAAATCTTAAATAATGCTAGCT
>NC_024127.1:34807928-34841638 GCF_000346735.1 Prunus mume
TATAGATATTGATGTGTTGATGAGAGGTGACCAAAAAATTTATTTGATGCATGCCAACAGTGATTAATGTCCAAACAAAGAAAAGAAATTTGTTATTGTATAGAATAACAATATTCCCAAGAGCTTTAATGCAGGAAAGAAAAGAAAGCAAAGTTACCGTTCGAGTGCTATATGCCCAAGAGTTTTGCCAAACCATGGCCTTTCCACCCTTCTCATTTTCAAACTCTATGCCAAACATTTTAGCAAAATTTTGACCCAAACAATGCGAGGTAGCACCTTGTACACCGCGGCCAGTATTTGGAATAAAAGCCTGCAAGCATGAATTAATATATTCAAGCTCACCATAGAAGAGGCATAAGAGGTATGCTCAAAAAATTATGGATAAAGAAAATATCAATTACCTCCACACTTGTAGTGTAAAGGCCGCCAGCAAATTTCTCAAGCTCACTCTTCTTTCCCTTCACAACTGGAATTGCCAAATATTCCTCATATATCCTTTTGTATAATTCCAATATCTCAAGAACCTACAATCAAGATGAATAATCAAAAACTAACCTTCAAAAAAAGATCTTCAGCACAGTAGAAATGCAACTAACTCTTTATCCTAAAGAAAGTGGGATTGGCGATATGGGCATTGAAAGGGGAAACAGAAATTTGAGTGACTCCTTACCTCTTCATCTGCCTCTGCCTGTGTTGCAAAAGCTGTATGGCCTTCTTGCCAAAGAAACTCCCGACTCCTGAAATCATATGGATACATACAAATTTGAGGCAAAACCAAATTTAACATACTTGTCAAAAAGAGAGGTCAAGAAAATGGTCCTATGACATAGAGGACAATTAGCAACCCTGACTAAAGATGCAACAAAACATCAAGTAAGAACTAAACAACTTTAAATCTATGAGAACATATCGGAAGGAATAAAAAGGGTTAACTCATCTTGTCACTATCAATGCTACAAAACTAGTATATACAACACCAAAAGCAGGAAGACAATGGAACTACCTGATAAATGGAGTAGGATTGCTGAACTCCCATCGAACAACATTACACCATTGATTTAGCTTCAAAGGTAAGTCACGGTGTCCCCTGATCCACTTAGAGAAATAAGGATACATAACAGTCTCACTTGTTGGACGTATTGCTATTGGCACTTCCAATTCAGATTTTCCAGACTTTGTGACCCAAGCAACCTACTTAAGAAATAAAAGAATGAAAAAAGAGGTAGCATAAAACAAATAACATATACACATACTAAGGGGTGACTGGTGCGTAACACGACAGGCACAAATTGTCACAAAGTGACAAGTAAAAGTACATGTTTTTCATTATACAAAAAAACTCTATGAGTTAAAAACACCACGGCAAAAAAATTATAATTGCATGCTAGATACTAAAATAGAAGGCATGCCAAGGAGAGGAGAGAGTGAAATATAAAATAATATAAATAATAATCAACAACCAACTGAGCGTGTGCTTAGATGTGTATGTGCCTGTGTACGTGTACGTGTGTAACACAATAAATAAAGTCACTTAAACCATCATAGCAATAAAGTGTTATTTCTCACCTCTGGAGCAAAACCCTCTACATGATCCTTCTCTTTTTCCAGAACACCCGGGGAGACAAACAAAGGGAAATAGGTATTTTTCACCTTCATTTTCTTTATTTCTGCATCGAAGAATGCCTACAAATTAAGGAGTTGGACGTGAGCAATTTTGCTGGAATTATCATATCAATTTGCTAAAAGAACAGAGAAAATATGCAAGCATAAACTATGAAACTATTACATTGAAATCTGTTAAGTAGAGTTCATAGCTTTGATAGGTGCATATATAACAAGGTTGGCATCCTCAATCATATAAGTGCAAGATGAGATTATCTAAACTCAAGACAAGAGGGGGTATATTAAAAAGTACTACCAGGTTTAATATTGTTAAAAAGAATTCAGGCAAAATAGTCATCAACTGACAGGGAAAGATGACATCAATTGATACCATGCTAAAATGTCAAATTTAAATTGAAGTCTTAAGAACTATACAGGGAACATGTAATCAATATGCTGGAACCAGATGGTTGTTTCTAATAGCAAAGAAGAAACATTGACAACATGAAATTGAATAACTAAATAAGAAAAGGAAAGCTTACTTGCATCGTCTCCCATATTGACATCGTCCATGGCCTTAAAATATAACAACCAGAGATATCATAGTATTCAATCATCTCACTATGAACAACAACCTACATGGAATAAACAAGAGCCCATATATTACTTAGTGAAAGAAACTGCTGAACATAAACCAGAAAAGATAAAGACAGATACCTCAGAATACCACTCTCCAAAATTCTCATCCTTCTTCTTGGAAAGACCCAGGCCAGTTTCTTTCTTCACCTCCTTCTTTTTCCCTCCTAAAAATTAGAAAGAAATTCAAAGGTAAGCTAACAGCAACAAGAAAATCAAAGAAGAATCAGAAAATTGAGGGACAGGAGAGCAGAGCTCACCACCCTTGGTATTGGTGTTAGACTTCTTAGCACCGGCATCGGCCATGTTTGGATGTTTTCAACCTATATTAGACCATATACACCACAAAAATGACTATTATAACAATGGGCAGTACTATTAAACCATAAATTTACAAACATTGACAATTTTATCTATCACTCACAATTAGGCTCATACTCAGTTCTTTGTGCTAAAGAAACCCACAAAATCTAACATTTAAAGCAGACCCAGAAGAAAACAAAAGCCAACAGGGAAACCCAGACTCCATTTTGGAATAATTCGAGCTCGAAATCGAGAATGAAAAAAATGCAGAAGAAAATAGAAGAAGAACGGAATGAGAGAAAATAAACCCAGAAACATGAGAGCAAACAATCTGGGAAGGCTGAGTCTCTTACCAAAATTGAATCTTGTTGGTCGCGTTTGCGGCTCGCAGTTTTGGCTTCTCTCTTCTTCTCGCTCCTTAGCCTCCTCTTGTGAGAATAAAGAAAGAAAGAAGACAGCAGACTGGAAGACTTAGTAGTAGAGCAGGCTTGCCCTAAATGAAACTGCAAATAAATGAAGAATTTGTCCTGAGACCCTTGTGGGCTTCACCCCAGCCCAAACAAGCAACAAGCTTGGCCCCAAAGCTACCCAATTGACCAGTTTTCCTGTTTGTTTTTTTTCTTTCCCGGATAAGCTTGGCTCCCGATGTAGGATATGGGTGAATTAAGTATTTAGGTAATTTAGCGGAAGTGAAAACAATGATAAAACAGAAAGTAGATGATACGAATGTCTTGGCTTTACTCCAAAAAAAAAAAAAAAAAAAACTTTTCTCAATATCTCAACAACTAAATTGAATTTTAAAGTTGACCAAAAAAAAAAAATTGAATTTTAAATAAATACATGGGATATATAGCAAACTAAAGCATAGAGACAATAGGATAAAAATCCCTTGCTAAAAGATATGGTGTGTACCATGTACACATTAGGTATACCAAAATAAACCACAAAAGATATGTTGTGTTATTTTAATCAACATGGTCGAGGAGTGTAATTAATAAAATTCAAAGGGCAGAAAGAAAATGGTGCTGAATGATCTAAGAATTTTCATTATAAAAAGACGCAGATCGTTGAACTTGGAACATTCATAACACATGCAGTCATTGGAAGCAATCCGCGTTGAATGTCAACAAGAGAAATCATCTTTCTTAGTTTAACCCCGCGTGCAAATTAGCTGTATGATTCTCTTATTTTTATCCTTCTCTTTGACTAGAAAGTTAGCTGCATGATCTGCAATGGAAATTGGCCATTACACTTGGTGTCATGCAAATTGCAGTAATTGGAAAACATGTAGAGAGATGATGACAAAGTATAATATGTATTTACATTTATGCTAGTTTAAAAAACTAGGACTTTATAGGCATGCCAATACAAACTTAAGTCATAAGACATACAATGCTACACCAAATTCAAACCAATTCAATGTCAGATCCCTTCATTTGGAGATCAACAAAAAGCTGATCTAAGCTGCAGGAACAAGCCCCAAATCCTTATTGTCTTCCCCAATTAAATTAGCTACAATGAGGCTCACATCTTCCAGGCCAACTCCAATGTATAAAGGATTGGTTGGAATCCTGACCGAATCATCTGTTCCTTCGGATTGAATCCCACCTACGGTGTTCGAAACCCTAATGTTAGGACCATTTTTGCATTTTCCCATACACTTGCACCCAACAACAGTTCCTTCAACACCCATCACCCTCTCAAACTCTTCCAGCAATGCGCCACCTCCTGATTTCTTGCACTTGTTGCCCATGCACACCTCAATCTTCAGGGCAGATGCTGCTCCCATAACTGAGCTACTAAGAGCATCATTATGGCCAATACTACCACTACTGCTGACACAACTTGAACTAGTTCCTGAGCGGCATTCTGCTTCCTGATTCTGTGAAATGCTAAATTCAGTGACATTTTCTACTGTGGTGTTCTCTTGGTGGGTGGCTATGGCTAATGAACTCGGTAGGGTCAACACCGCCCCTTCTTGATGATTAAATGGCTGCAAACTGTCTAGTATTGGTTTCGCAGGGGCTTCGCTTCTCAGGCGGTTCATGTCAACCAACTCCCCACATTCACTTTCACTTGATTCAGATGATGATGAAGAAGATGATTCACTGTTAACCATGTTTTTCATCCGTTCAGCTTTAAGCATGGCCTTCTCTTCTTTCCTCTTTCTCTTTAATTCCTTCTCCTCTGCTCTTAGCTGCTCCAATTGTTTTAGTAATAATGCCTCTGCACCTTCCTGCATACACAGCAAACTTACACATTTAATATCCATGATTTCGAATAATAATCAATACCCAAAATCCAATTTTCAAGGAAATCAAAACATATCTACCTCATTCTTTATAAAAGAACCCTGATTCTTATAAACACACACACAAAATACAGAATTTTATCCTACATATCACCAGCCCAAGTACATAATAATAGATTTGGTCCAAACTATGTTTGTTCTCAAATTCAAAAGGGAACCAAAAAAGCCTACCATTAAAATGTAAAATTGAAAAATTGAAGACAGAAAGATGGATTTTTAACCATAGAAACCACTTATCACCAAGAACAGAGATGAGGTGAAGTTAATCAGAAACATACCGAGATCAGCTTCCCCTGAAATTGAGCGACTAAACCCTCCTGAGAATCTAACGGTCCAAAACCCATCTGAGAAGACGCGGACAAGTCCTTGGACAACCCTTTGAGCAACTTCAGCTTCTTCTTGATCTCCTTCTCCTTCTTACAACCACATCTGGGACCCACGTGATAATACTGCACATGCCCGTCATCACAAAATCCATAATTCGATTGCCCACGAAACCTGCTAGTTCTCAAAGACACTCCAAAATCTTTACGACCCTGAACCCGAAACTCTCCATGAAACGACGCCGTAGAAGACCGAGTGGTATCGATTCCAGCGCCGGAAAAGCAAGGTACTTGCCGGGAAACGACGCCGGAAACTTCCATGGCTTTTTTGTAACGCTGAAACTTGGAAACTCAAAACCCTAAACCCACAAAACGCAGCGAATAGCAATAGCAGATTAATGGCTTCAGAGATCGTCGTCTCAAATCCTAAAGATCGAAGCTTTTTTATCGAAGGAAGCTAGAAGGTGGCTGGAAAATTGATTGAACACGCGGGCGTTTTAGATTGGCGGGTAGTGAGGTGGAGGCGGCGCGTGCTGGGCGCCTGCAAGCTTGTGACCGTGTTCGGTTGTCCACACGAATTGAGTAAAGCCTTCACCCTTCGATGGATTGGACGGTGGAGATTAAGCCAAGTGGTGCCACATGTGCTGCCAAGTAGGCATGTATTTTTCCTTTTTCTTCTGTAAAATCCTTTTGAACTTAATTAATTAAAAAATAATCCCATAAATAATAATTATTTTTCTTTCTACCTAGAGTCAATATGTGCATGACAACTTCATATTGGACTCACATAATTTCTTCTCTTTTTTCTAAAAAAGAAAAAGAAAAAGAAAAATATTTTCTAATAGTTATATATAAACAAGTCCTTTTATTTTATTTTAACTTCATAGTTATAAAAAAACTATTTAAAAATCTGACCAAAAAAAGAAGAAAAAAAAGTATATTTGTAAAAATCATTCAACTGTGCTTTTTATTTATAACTTCACAGCCTATTTGATAAGGCAACCAGCCCAAAAATAAGAAATAAACTATTTGGTAGAAGCAAAATCACAATGAGTCAATGACGCAGAAGCCACATAAACATAATACAGATTTTCAACCACCAGAATCAGAATCAATCTCATGCAGCTAATTAGCAAAAACAGCAAGAAATTTCCATGGACACCAAACATTCTTGGGGACGGTAGTTCAGCCTGTGCAATGTACAACCAAGTTTCAAAATACGAGTGCTAAATTTATAGATCTCTTTACAGAACAAAAAAGGTAAAATAAAGCCACAGGCAGTTGAGCTGGGATCTTATCACAAAAGAAGATTAAATACAGTGAACATTGTTTAATATTATACACAAAAAGCAGAAAGTATAATCAGTAAGAGATCTTTTACAGCAACTGTTACCATAGTCAGTTGATCATAGTAGGAGCTTTGATTGGTGAAGAGTCCATGTCCATGCCATCAGTAGTCGGCCTGGAAAGCTGGTTTTAGGTAGCCTCTGAGTGATGCAACATTCTTGGTGGAGATTTCATTCACTTCTCAATGCTTCACAAAACTGGATTTTGAACCTTTTGCAGTCAGATTATTCGACTTCTGTTTGGAGCTGGGGTTCTTGTAAACCTCATAAAAATACAATGAAGAAAATGCTTAACTTTCTTATAAACTTATAACCGGCGGCAGGAAGTCTCTCATTGCAGCTTATTAGGAAGATGCTATGCCTGCCAACAGCTCTTGAGAACCTCCCAAGTGTCCCGGTACTCGCTGTCTTATTTCTTCAAAAGCACATAATGTTTCAGAGTCCAGACCTCCAGCAAACTGCAGAGTTCCACAATGTAGGCAGCTCAGAGGACAGATATAAAAAGGGGTATTAAGGGCACATGACATAATATCAAGAAGAAAGTCAACAATTGCATTCCATATGTAATTCATCATATGAAGTCAGCTTCTAAAATTTTATAAGCTTGAAGATCTTATGAAGTTGGTTTGTTAAAAGGTTGCCTTATCCCATGATAAGGGGTCTGTCTTGTAGTGAAAAGAAAGATTGGAACAGAAAAAAGGGAAAACAAATCCAGTTGCAGCAACTTCGTTGTTACTCCCAGGCAAGAAATCCGATTAGACAGGGAACCTAAGATGTCTACATAACAACAGAAAATTAGACAGGGTACCCAAGCCATTTTATCCAAACCACCCAGAAAAATGCCGCACGTGATGAAACATAGTCCCCCAAATCCATCATATGTCCAGTCTCCATTAACCTACTATGAGGTCATAAACTGAGATACTGCACAGCAAAGAAATGAGTTTCTCCTTTTTATCATTCTTGGTCACTGTTCAGCTTCTCATAATAAAGAGGGTGGGTGGATTCATATTAGAGGGAAAAAAAACACTTGAAAGTGTGAGTTAAACATTTACTGCTCCAAAATTGAAACAATAGCCCCTATGACATTCAGTGCAACCCGACTTGATTGCCCTTATTTTCTCTCAAATGGATTCATTAGGCTCCTTGTTAGGTGATCCTATCCATACCATAACTATGAACAAACATAGAAATTGCTGACTCAAGGATTACCTGGTGAGCCCTATATACAAAATGCACGCCCTGAAGCAGAAGAGATTCTTGACTTGTTTCTCTATCTGAATTCTGAATGGATTCAAGCTCCATTGTCACCCTCTTCATGTAAACATTAGCCAGATTCATGGAAGCCTTCTTTATCTACACAATTTGGGACAATATAAACATAAGGATATTCCTCAATAGCCACTAAATAATGATGTACACAAGGCTTTAAAATAATTCCTGACATCAGATTACAGACAATGAGATAGAACAAAGCCACTAAATACAGCAGGAGATATGCTGATATAATCTACCAAAAATGTGAAGATACTTTAAAAGGTTTCTGCCATGCTGAAATCTGTATTTTTCAGATTAAACTGCATAATTTCATTATCACCATCAATATATTAGAGAATGCACATAAAGAAGCATACCTTACTCACAATCCCAGAATCAAGCATCCAATCAATTGGAATTTTCAATTCCTGATAAGAACGCATAACTGAGTTTCTTAACTTAATTAGCCTTTGTATACTTCGCTCCGACCTTAGACAATGAGATGAGAGAGAGCAATATTAACATGCTGGGCCTAGAAATACTTTTAACGAATATAGAAGATAATTTACATAGTTCTTACTTGTCTAATAAGCCAGCCATCTTCTTCAAGGCAGCTGCACATGGAATGTCAGTGTCATCCTTAAAAGAAGAAATCTCGCTTTGCAACAGTTTAAGGTCACGATATTCAATTGCAGCTTCTCGCATGGCATCAGCTTTCCTCTCAGGCCACTTAAAATGCTTTAAGACAGCCCGTTCATCAGCCTGTAGAAGGCATGAAAATGTTAGACTTATCCACCCATTTATGTATCTGACTCTCTGAACCACTTAAGCTTCTTACATTACAATCTAGTAGGGGTGCCCAGTTCCAAAACTTTCCAAAGCAGAAGCCAATGGAAGATTAACATTTTCAAGTACCTAAATGGCCTAAAGTAATGCAAGATAAGCTGAATTGCAATCAGAGATACCACTCGACCATCTTAGGCAGGCTAATAGATTACAAATATTTACAACCCCCTGTTTGTTATATGTTTGGCTTGCAATTCTCTCCATAAAATATATCCTACAGTTGCGATTGATTTTAGAAAATATTGGCTTCTGCTTATGGAATGGTACAGAGAATATGATACTTCTTTGATTTGGTAAAATTAAAGATAGTTGGGCGTTAGAAAGTACCAAGGATGAGAGTTCCCCATCAAGCCAATCCACAAATTTTAGGACATCTTCTATATCAGTATATGCTGCAACCAGCACCTTCTGGATAAGGTCATTGATGAACTCTCCTTTTGTTTGAACATCTGCTTTTATCTGGAAAGAATTGTCATTAGATAATGATTTACACTTCAAGCTGAGGCAGCAGAAACAAAAGAAGCAATAAGGTATCAAATAAAAGCTTACAGCTAACAGATGTGCTGAACGGTTTTGAATCTCTCCAACTATGCTATTATGTGCACTAATAGCTGATGGTTTATGATTGTTTCTAGATTCTGGAGAGTCCCTCTTCACCTCTTGCTTTCTTAATGAGTGATAAAATTCTACAGGGGATGGAGCCTTCTGAGTGGCACTGGTAGTTGTTCTCACTGAGGGCTGAGGTGGAGGTGGTGGTGGGGTCGGGGATCGAACTGAAGGTGGCGGTGGGGGCGGAGGTGGTGGCCCAGATTGGGTGGCTGCAACTCTAGGAATTGCACCAGTTGGTGCTGGAGCTGGTGTTTTATTTGCACTTTTTTCTTTGACTGCCTCTTTCTTTACTACTGGGCGTTCTAATTTGTTGGCAATGAGTTTCTGAAGGTCTTTAAATTTAGGGCTCTGGTACTCTCCATTTGTCTCCCGCTACATCAGGCAAAACAGAAATTATATCAAAACTACAGATAATTAAGACTACACGTCAGAACAACCAAATTGAATTTTCTGCCAGAAACAGATACAAAATCTTAAAAGCGCAAAACCCACAATCAAATATTAAGAACAAAATCAATAACTGCAGTGAATAAACATTGCAACCAATAAAGGCACTACGTTTTCATGGAAAACAATCACAGACCCATGAAAGTTCGTGTCTTTACCTGTTCACGAGTGGTAAAAGCTGCTATCTTTGCTTCAGCAGCAGCAAGTTTCTCAGTGAGGTTTTTGTTCTGTGACTGCAGCTCCACGTTCAAGCCCTGAGCCTTATCCAATTCTGCCTTCAAGGCCAACACCTCAGCCTGCAAATTCATGATCAAACTCTCACTCATGTAAAATTTTTCCTGCAATTCTCTGTTTTTCTCATGTGGGTCTTCTTCATTTCTCTTGGAATTAGGATCTGCAGGCCTCTGCGGCCTTGGCCTTGCAAATTGCTCAGCAACCTGGCGATTTCCAGGCCTACCCACAGCTTTAGTCTCTTCAAGTTCCTTACTTTTCTGAGATCCCAACACCAACTCTCCAGATTTAGGCTTGTTGAGCAAAAGAGACCTCCTAATGCTCCTGGAATTGTCACAATTCACATCTGGGGAGACTGACTTTGCTCTTGATGGCCTTGGACTTGGAGACTCCTTTGCTTTGGAAGAAGCTGAAGCTCTGAGATAAGATGGTGGTGTTGGCTGTGACATATTACCAGAAACTTTGCTTTCACTCTTTGTTGAAGATGGTGGCGTCCCTTGCTTCATGCTTATGGCCTAAAGGTATTGTCTTCTCGAAGCAACCTGCAACTGCAACAACAAAACAATGGAACAAAGTTGATTTAGGAGCTTCTGTTAGATTCTGTACTGCAATGTTGGTGCATGGGTGCTTATGGGGCCTGCACTCGGCAGTTGACTTACCTACTTTATACATCAACTTTCATCAATGGCTCTCAAGAACCCACAACAGGCATCCCTCATTGACCACACCAAATCGAGAAAAAGAACCACTTATCTTGGCCACCTTTCAATCTCCAGCAAATTAGCAACAAACCCAATAGAGAGTTCGCGACCTTTGAGCCTGTGGAAAGTCTGAGGTGCTGAGAACACAAGTATAACATTCCATTTTGTGATTGTGTTTTTATCAGTTTCTGTGCACATAATGAATTTTCAGTTAGAATTTGTGTTTAATGCATTTTTAATTCTTGGTTATTTAATGATGACATAAAACAGACTCCACATCACCTAACACGCTTAATGGTGAATTAAATTCAATCCCAGAATTTTAAATTTTGTAAGGAAGAAACATCCTTTGGGGTTTTATGACCCATTAAGTATTCATGAAATTTGAAAGGAATCTAAATACTCTTGTCCTTAACGATAAAATAAAAAATAAAAAAATAAGAACCGTTTAAATTCTCTCTTTTAATAGCTAAAAAACAATGATAAACCTTTTTCGTGGCCCATTTAGATTTTTTTTTGTCAAATTCTCTTTCATTTTTTCCTACGGCCAACCGGTCTAGCTCAATAAAAAAAAAATCTTGACTTGTCAGTGCTCTCATATTTGAACTCCCATAACACCTTGATAGTGTGTGTGAGAAAACCCTCGTTCCCTCTCTAACTTTTACAAAAACAAATAGAAACGTTTTAGCGTCTTATAATATTTGCTATCGTACTTGATGGGCTCATCATGCTGAGGTTGTCGTACCGCATATAATAAGAGATGTGGTCCGTGACATATAGGGACAAGCACACATTTATATACTCATATGAGAGTCAAGACCCATGAGAATGATTGGAAGATATGGATGAATGCAGAAAAGGAATTCTTTTTCAAAATCAAAATATATTTATATTCAATCCAACGGTGGTTTCTTAATGCGTAAAGACCAATCATAATTCACTCATAAATGGAGAATTTTAATGCATTCAAGTTGTCTTCTAAGCTCAAACTGCCCCCCTCTCCAAATGGTTGGTTGCAAGTCACAATTATGGGCCATTCAACTAATCTCCACATACCCTAATTATTAATCCAATTGGCTTAATTAATTATATAGGGTTTAGTGCATGTTTGGTTTTATGGAATTTGTTTTTTGGAAAACATTTGAGTTTTCAAATGAGTTGTGTTGTGTTTATTTAGTGTTCTCTTTGTGATACTGGTTACTCTTCAACCAATCAAGATGTGTTTGTCCTCTCAAGGAAACTGGAAAGAAACAGTCTTGGCTTCGTATGGTCACATTTCCATTTGTTTGTGCAAGAAAAGGAAATGCAACAGGAAGTGTAGTTTTTGTTGGGGTCCATATTCTTTATATTCCTCAATGTCAAAATCAGTATTGGGACGGCTGAATTATTACATACTCTGTCTTATCTCACAAGGGAAGAAAAAAAAAAATCATATTTACCAAAACAATACTTAGATTTTGGCCATGGAAATAAGAAAAAGATGATTGTGATTATTTGTGGCTACTAGGCTTTGAGTAGAAATTAAATTAGCTAGCAATTGTCAAATTGATATTATGGTAAGATGGGAGCATGCAAAGGATTATTTATCAAAAAAGATAGAATCACTAACTATTGGTCGATTTATCAACTAACTCTTAGTTTAATTACACTTTTTTTTCCATCATTGAAAAATATCCCAAATTCAAATCTTCCGCTGAAAGACACAATAAGAAGTTGATCACTATCTATGAGAATCCTCGGTAATTTCTGAATTAAATATTGGGCTAGAGTAAATATATTCCAGACCCAAAAAAGTAAGATAGGAACATCTAAAGACTAGCTAAGACTATTGTTAAATAGTTAACATGATCTAATCCAGTGAAAAAAAGGCTTTGATTTGCAGACTAGAGGTCTCAAGTTCAAATTCCCGAGACATAATAGTTGTGTGTATGTGTGTGTGAGAAATTCCCTTTTTCTATAGTTTAGATTATCGTTTATACAAAAAAAACTATTGTTAAATATTGTCAAAGCAACAAAAGTATAGTTGCAGCTTCCAAATCCGACCACATATATTATACACGGATCAGAAAAGTAAGATGAACCCACGGATTAGAAAATATAGTGCTGCATAAAAAGACACGAAAAGCAAAAGCACTAGTTGATTGAGAAAGCTAAAAGTCATCAGCAGCAACATACCTTACTTAACCCTCAAATCAGATGAAAATCAAAGTTCTACTCTTTCTCCTTGTGCCTGCTTTTCCTCCGTCATAGTACGTGGAATCCATCTGCTGCTCTACATACACAAAATGAAAGTTTCTCTGTGTTCTGCCAGCCCTGCAACTGAGTGAAATGAAAAGCCTTTCAACTATTAACATATATAACAAACAGAGGTTTCAAGTTCCAAGGTGACCCCATGTGAAAATTAGGTCTGCATGGCTTTCCAGTTTTGATGTTTAGAGGGACCACGCAAATGGGAAAAAGGGCAGAAAAGAAAAAATAATGGCAACCAAAGTGAATAGGTAGACTTGAAAATTTTCCCATTAGAAAGATATGTGTACAAAATTACAAAAGCAAAACACTAAATACGTAGCTCACCCGTGAAACTTTTTGAATGAACTATATATATATACATGCAATGCAATGCTGCATGTGACGGTGAGTAATTGTGAGTCTGTTTGAGACTGTGACTTGTTCTTCTGCATGCGCTGAATTTCAAAGCCACCGCAGACTCAAGCTATAGCTTAAAGAAATTGCTTGGTGTATGCATGATGCCCAATTGCCTTAATTTAGCTCATGCTTTTGTCTCATATTCTCCAAATTATGGACCACCTTAACATGGCTGATAGCCCCTTACATTGGTTTCAATCTTCACTTGGGCATTGTCAAATTTCAAATTTGCAAAAAGGGTAGCTAGCTAAGATGGAGAAGATTTCGGCTAATGAAACTCCGGTATTTGGTTATCTGAAAAAACTTTTAGCCATTATAAAAATACTGTACGGAAACAGGCCCATAGAATGCATAGGTTAATAGGCAAATCTTAGAGAACATACATGAAATGCAGATTGCAGAAGAAAAGTACCTGAAGGCTGAAGATCAACAAGCCAGAAAGCAAAATGGGGGGATGGGATTCCCTTTGAAGGATTTAAAACTTGGAAAGTTGTATATACAAGTTAATAAGATACAATAGTAGTATGGCCAATTGGTTGGTCAGTTGCAACTTTACATCACATGATGTCTCATTTGTTGTTTTGATTGTGACATATATTGTCTCTAATTGATGTTTATTGAAACGATCACGTGAGTAATTAATCAAATTCCTTAATCAATGCTTAATTAATGCTTGAATTTACACTAAAGAGATTAACATTGTTGACAATCTAATCGCACAACATGTCATCGAAGAAAAGAAAACTACCCACAATTTGCAACTTTACCTCACATGATGTCTCATTTGTTGTTTTGATTGTGACATATATTGTCTCTTATTGATGTTGATTGAAACTATCTAATTCACGTGAGTAATTAATCAAATTCTTTAATCAATGCTTAAATTTACATTGGAGAAGTTAACATTGTCGATAGTCTAACTGCATAACATGTCATCGAACAAAAGAAAACTACCCACAATTTAGTACTACTTGCAAATTTAACATTACAGGGTCCCAAATCACAAAATATGTCCAAAAGATTTTTGGGTTTTCTCAATGATTGAATTAAGAGGCCCGGGTCCACTTTCTTCAACAAATCTTTCACTGTGGTGTTAGATAAACTCAAGCTTAGGTCTCATATGTTTGAGATATTGGGTCATGTTGTATATGGGAGGGAAGGTCATTTGACTCTAGCAAATGTTACCGCATTGAAATGAGCCCATAAAGTGGTTGATTGGTGATCATGAAACCTAAAATATAGACGGTTCGGATTATGAAAATACAATGTGAATAAGCCCCACAAAAGTATCCCTCAAATAATCTAATTTTGATCACCTTATTCCTCTCCTCTTCGTTCCCCGTTGAGTTTTTCCAACTACACACGAGTGTCTATGAAAATAGGAGGCTTTGGTCCCAATTGTTGATGCTTGAAAAGAGAAGCTGGGATTTTTTTAGTACACAAGCAGAGTATGAGATAGGTGGCGGGTCAGATCAGAGGTCAGATGTCAATGGCAGTCTCAGTCACCACCGGGGCACTAATATGTGCATGATCAATTCAATAAGTAGATGTAGAAGTAGAACCACCACTCTAGAGCTAAAATAAAAATGCTTAATGTTATGGGGTTTTGTATGAGCTTGCAAAAAAGTGGGCTTGACTTGTTTGTATGATTATGGAGTAAAGTTTGGTCCACTTTTTGTTGTTTTGTGAATGGAGAAGTTGGGTTGTTGAGGGGCCACTTCAGATGTCAAAGGCCCCAACCCCTTCAATCATTGAAAATATTAAAACACAAGAAATTGAATGAGCCCTCAATCAATCAACTTATAGTCTTATGGTATGTATTACAGCTAGGACTAATAATAATATATTGTTATTCAAGCTAATAAACCATAAATACCATAAATAATTATAATGAGTTTTCACTCATTAGTGTTGTGTTGCTCTCCAATTGAAGCTTTCAAGAAAGAAAGAAAAAAAATGCCTCTTGGTAATTTACCCTCTCTGCATAAAAATATATTACATTACATATTCTTTTTCCTTTTGATAAAAAGAAGATAAAAACTCTCTAAGATGAGGCACTTGCATGCAATGCTACCAAAGAAGCATAAATGCCATCCTTGATACTGATCAAAGTTTCATGCTTTCCTTTCTCTGTAATGACTCCATTTTTCACCATTGCGATTACATCTGCACCCTTAATCGTGGATAACCGATGGGCAACCACGACTGTGGTTCGATCCACCATGATTCGGTCCAATGCATCTTGAACCACTCGTTCAGATTCAGCATCAAGAGCACTTGTGGCTTCATCTAGCAGTAGTATCTTTGGTGCCTTCATTATAGCTCGTGCAATTGCCACCCTTTGCTTCTGTCCACCAGACATTTGAATACCCCGCTCCCCTACTACTGTATCATAACCCTGCATTGTTTTCCAAAATTAACATGGTTAATCTTCAACCTTCCGAATATAATTTTGTGAATTTTCATCAATGAGTCCTCCTCATTTATGCAACACCATGGCAATAGATTATTTTATAGTATTTGTGGCCAAAAAGAAATTGGCAAACTTGTTAATTCTGCAGTGCCTACCTGTTGTAAACTACTAATGAACTTGTGAGCATTGGCCAATTCTGCTGCAGCTATAATTTCAGTCTCTGTTGCATTCCCTTCCTTTCCATATGCAATGTTGGCTCGGATAGTGTCATTAAACAACACAGGCTCCTGGCTCACCAGTCCCATTTGCTGTCTCAACCACTTCAACTGTAGCTTTTGGATTTCAATTCCGTCTAATGTAATGTGACCGGAATCAGGTTCATAAAATCTCTGCAACAAAGATACAACTGTCGATTTCCCACTTCCACTTTCTCCAACCAAAGCAACTGTCTGATAACATATTTCACATTGTAAGTCCAAGGAACTTGAATTAGACTACTCAGGTCCAAAATTTTATGCATAGATTGAAATGACTAAAAGGACAAAACATGTCTAGTTACCTCGCCGTGATGAATAGTCAAGCAAAGATCCTGGAAGATTGGCACGTCAGGTCTAGTTGGATACTTGAAACTGACATGGCGAAGTTCAATTTCTCCCTTCACATTTTCTATAGTTGTTCCAGATTCATCACTGGAGTCTATTTTCGATTTCCGGTCAAGAATTGCAAATATGGAAGAAGCAGAGCTCTTTCCTTTACTTAAATCAGGGGCGAGGGAACCTGACTGAGACACTCCGACAGCTGTCATCGTGAGAGCAAAGAAAACCTGCAAACCAGGAAAGCAAAATGTTAGCAATGGCCTCAATGGACTAGTTAAGATTTAATTCTTAAGTAACAACTACTTATTTAGCAGAGTTCGGAGCCTCTGCTTATGTTTTCTCTTCTATTTACTTAAAGACTTGTAGTGCAAGGAAAAAAAACTAACCCGGAAAACATCAGAGAATGTTGTTTTGCCTGCTGCAACAAGTCGGGCTCCAGCATAAAAACTGCAGGCATACACAGAAAAGAGAAAAAAGAATGATAGCCCAAAACCAATCCCACTGATTAACCCTTGTCTTATCCCTGTCTTAATAGGGCCTTCGCATTTCTTCTGGTACAATTCAATCACCTTCTCTTCAGCACAAAAGGAAGCAATTGTTCTAATACTCCCCACTGCATCATTGGCTACTTGACTTGCATCCTCGTACATTTTCTGCAACCATTTAAAATTTATAGCATTGACAAAAAGGAATGGTCTTATATATATATATATATATATATATTATGCATGTGAGATTGGATGATGTTTTGGCTGCACCAGCTACAAGTTCTATACATACATTATGTATATATATTATCTTCCTTTTTTCTTTTTTGTTATTGCAAAGTTTGGACTTTGGAGAAATACCTTTGCATCTGCACTGAATCCTTTCATGAACTTGACTTGAAAATAACCATTTACTCCTAATAGAGGCAGCAGAACAAGGATTATAAGAGCGAGTTGCCAATTTGCTACAAAAGCAATGCACAACCCAGCAATTGCAGTTGCTAAATTCTGAACCAGCAAACCTAGAGCATCTCCAACAAGACCACGCAGAGAAGCTGCATCTACAGAAAGCCTTGCACCAATTGCACCACTTGAGTGCTCAGGATCGTCAAACCAACTTACTTCCATATAAACCACCTTCTCAAAGCACATTGACCGGACTCGTTTTATTAACTTACACCCGGCCACAGAAAAAAGGTATTGTCTTGATGGCTGTGCTATGAAAGATCCCACTCCAAGAACAAGAAAGATTAATGCCCAAAACTTCGAATCCTTACGGAGTTGATGAGGTGGCTCAAAGAAGGTCTTGATAATACTGGATATCATTATCCCAAAAATAGGTAAGATCACCCCATTGGCTGCTGCAGCTATAGTACCTAGTAATAATACTGGGATCTCTGGCTTGTTCAGATAAGCCAGGCGGCTAAGTGAGACTTCTGGAGGCACTGTTGATGATGTTGAAGCAGGAATATCAGGCTCTGCAGATGCAGTTTCAAGGACACCTATGGGTACACCATATGAGTTCGAGAAGGAATGACGACTACTATTTCCTCTTCCAGATGATCCCCGGCTTATGGATCGTAAGTTTGAAAATCTTTGACTTGAGTGTCTTTGAGAATCCACACTGCTAAGCCTTTCGTGATCATTTACAGCACTCTGTTCTAACACGGTGCTCATTTCTTGCAACCTTATAAGTTGGCTATATGCTCCTTCAGGGTCCTTAATTAGCTCAGAATGTGGACCTGCTCAGTTGAAAACGATCAGTATGTGCAACACTCATGGACTAAGAATATGTTGAACTATAGACAATAAGATTTGGCCCTCAAATGGTAGAACAGGACAACATAAACAAATGCATCACCTTTTTCAACAATTATTCCTCGATGTATAACAGCTATGGTGTCAGCATTCCTTACTGTGCTCAGGCGGTGGGCTACAATGACAGTAGTCCGGTTGATCATAATTCTGTCCAGTGCTTCCTGCACAATTCTCTCAGATTCTGCATCAAGAGCACTCGTGGCTTCATCTAAAAGTAGAATCCTTGGGTCCTTGAGAATTGCCCTAGCTATAGCAACTCTCTGCTTTTGGCCCCCAGATAGCTGAGTTCCATGCTCACCAACCATTGTGTCTAGTCCCTAAATGCATACGTCACAAAACCACAAATTAGAAAAAAGGAATTGAATGAATCCAGTTATGTTAAATTAATTATTGAAATAATCCAACGTTTTTAGAAAATTCTTGTAATATGTCTCTATTTCCATCTTTGAATGTAACAAAATGGTCGTCAAAATTAAAAATTCACACAAAAGTTTAAATGAATTAACCTGAGGCAATTTGTCTATGAATTTAGCAGCATTGGCAAGCTCGGCAGCAGCCCTTATTTCTTCAGTGGTTGCACCATCCTTCCCATATGCTATATTATCTTTAATGCTAGAGGTAAATAAAACGGGTTCCTGGCTGACTAGGCCTATTTTCTGTCTGATCCATTTCAGCTGGAACTCTTTGAGATTTATGCCATCAATAAGAACTTCGCCAGCTTGGGGGTCATAAAATCTCTCAATCAAACTGATTACAGTTGATTTACCACTTCCACTCTCTCCAACCAAAGCAGCAGTTGAACCACTAGGTATTGAGAGAGAAAATCCATGGAATATTTGTTCATCCGGTCTTGCAGGATAACTAAAACAAACATCCTTTAGTTCTATGTCTCCACGGATATCATGTAATTGTTGCCCATTAGTGTCATAAGCATCAATCTCTGGCTTTCTGTTAATTGTCTCAAACATCTTATAAGCTGCAGCTTGTCCAGCTGCAAAGGCACTCATGCATGGGGATGCCTGCCCAAGAGACCTGAAATTTTATGAAAGAAACATTATTATATCTTGATGTTCTGAAGCATCAAATATCAAATTTTGGACTGATGGGGGGAGGGGGAGTAGTAAGTAGATTTTGAATATCCCATTCTTTCAGCGCACGCAAAACATGTTAACTAGTACAATAGTGTTAGGATCAATAAATTTGTTAATTAAATTTTACCGAAATGCAACTTACATGGAGCCAGTCAACACAGCGAAAACTACATTCATGACTTCTCCTCCTGTATATCCTTTTTCAAGTATCATCTTTGCGCCAAACCATACAGCCAAAGCATAACTACACATTATAATAAGCATGACCGAACCAATACCGAACCCAGATGCCAAACCCTCTTGCACACCAGAGTTGTAAGCTTTAATTAAGGAGTTGTTGTAATTAGCTATAGCTTGCTTTTCTCCTGTAAAAGATGCAACCTGAATTGGGAACGCACATCCGATTTAGTTCTACACAAAGAAAATAGAAGTAATAAATTTTTGTTTTAAAGATTTTAAAGAAAAGTAGGCCTACTGTTCTGATTGACCCTATGGTCTGCTCTACCACAGTTGCTGCCACTGCATAAGCAGTTTGTTGACGGGATGCGACCTTTGAAATAATGATGCCTATGATGGCACCAGAGAGGACAAGAAGGGGAATAGAAGATAGCATGACAAGGGTGAGAAGCCATCCCTTAATAAATGCTATAACAAAGCCTCCTACGAATGTTGCAATTAACTGGATAAAACTTCCTACCTGCAATAAGAAAATGAAAGAAATAAGAGGTTACTGGAGAAAATAGCAACAGGTAAAGGCTTTTGTGTGTGGCATGTAAATACCTTCTCGCCCATGGCCTCTTGAATGAGCACAGTATCACCTGACATCCTCCCAACAAATTCCCCAGTGTTAGTTTCTTTATCAAAAAAGCCAACATCTTGCCTCAATATTGTTTTCAAGTATAAACTTCTTATTCGAGCAGCCTGTCTCTCTCCAGTGACCATCCAGCAAGACATCTCTGGCAAAGCTAATCATCTCAGTTTCCGAAAAGCCAAATTATTTGTTTGATGCACCAGCAGGGAGTTCAGTGTACTTACGTAGAAATGAAGCTGAAGCCGCTCCCACAGCCAAGTAGACATACTTTAGAGCAACCTGAGAATATTGGATTGGCCAAGTCATTTCTGATTAAACCTTGTTCATTATAATTTCATACAGCACAATTTAGCAAATATGACTTTTGCTTAATCGAGAACTTACTTGGTGAAGGAACACCCTATTTTAGCAACTACGTTAGAGATACTAGAGAACCAAAATAGAAGTTAAAAAACAAAAGTAAGCTCAGTTGATATAATTCAGTTGGAACTGTATAGAACAATGTATTTAAGTAGACTTTTGTTGTTTCGTATTGCTGCTGTTGCCTATTTGACTTAATTTCTATGAAGATGTTACATTAACAGAGATAACTATCTAACAGTTTTTAGTCACAGAATATTTACCTTGGAAACTGCATCAACCACTTCTTTATTATTCTCAGTTCCTCCAAAAGAATTAACCACGTTTCCAAAGATTATGGTCATTAGAGGCATACAGACCCCATTTCCAATAGCGCTGATTGTACCAACAGACATTAACAGGTAATCCAAGGAATCAGCAAAGGAGAAAAGCTTGTAATATGGTACTGTTTTGGTGGCATCCTCCTTGCTCTTGCTTGTATCTTGTGGGTTGTTTTGAGAGTCCTCCACTGCTGAGTGGCCGTTCGATGCTGTCGTGGCCTGCTCCTTGTTTACATTTCCATCCGCAGGATTTTCCTCAGCCATGTTTTTCGAAGCAATAATAATTTAGTGAAGTTTTCTATATTTGACAAGAAGCACCTCAGAGAACTAAATTGCAACTATATTGACAGTAAGCAACTCAAACTTGGATGATGAGTTCAGAGCTGCAAGAGAACATTTATGGATTGAATTAGCAACCAGACACATGTATTTTTTTTTTTTTTTGGGCACAAAATTGACAACACAAACCAAGGAACATATGCCAACTTAATCCAAATTGAATATAGAGTTGATCAGTAAGCAAAAGAAAAAAAAAAAAAAAAATCCACTTGTTATTCCAATTTTCTTCTTTTGTGATTGTGTGTGTTTGTGCACGTGTCAGCATTAGACAACCTGTTCCAGAAGATGAAAATAGCCCCATTGAAACAACACAGACAGGAAAAGAAAACAGAGGAAAAACAGAACAAGTAATAACTGCAGCAATTGGGAGAAGGGTTTGTTGCAATAAAATAAAAAATATCAAAACCAAACCAAAACTCAAGAAGCCTTACACAGCCGGCATGCAAAATGCGGGCAGTGAGAAATCACAGGGAAGGTATAATTCTTGTCAGTATTATATATGAACGAAAAGAATGGTCAGAATAAACTTTACAACCGCAGCAAACGATGCAAATTCTATCCTCCACAGACACAATTAAAATCTAAAATCAGGAATCAAACGAAGGAGAAAAGAGAAAGAAACCAAGTATACTGAAGCTTATAATTTTTAAACCAAGTTGAATTGAAAGAGATACCATTCTAGTCCTCCCTCTGCTCCTCTTCTTGCCTTGCTGCTTTGCCAGTGAACAAGTAGAGTTTCATTTTCATTTTTTTTTTTCTCTTTTGGCCTGTGAAAATATAGTGGGTAATCTAACTTGGGTTGTAGTCCAATATATAATTTCAGATCCTCTGCTTGCTGCTAGCAAATTGCGACGCAGCCGTCTTCTTCTGTTGTCCGGTGGTCAATTGTACTAGATCATCCTACCCCACCATCAAATTCGCTTCTTTTTTTGTAATAATGAAAAGTTTCAAGAAGAGTACTCAAAGATATAGAAATCATCTTAATTTTGGTCACGTAACAACACATATGTGACCCCAATGGGTCATAGCTTAGTGATAAGAACATTAAGCTCATTCATTTTCCGTAAAAAAGGTCACTTTATGAAGGGCTCCGATGCAAATATAACCGGTAACTACTATTTTTAATCACTTAAGTTACATATTTTATATGTACTAATTTGTAATTATTTATTTAATTATATGCTATGTAATCCGATCATGAGATTAGGTGTAAGGTACAAGCCATGATGCTAATGAGTAAAACAAGAAGCTGGTATTGGAATTGTATGATTAGAATAGAATACATGCGAATGAAAATAAGGAATAAGACAGAGGAATGGTAGCAAAACAGAAACTATGGCATGGAATATGACGTGAGGTGTGTATATTATTGATTGACGAGAAGTGATGCGCAAGCTTATGCAATAGAAGAACAATCTCAACCACTGCAATTTGGGTGGTCCAATGTGACTATTTTTTATATATATTATGCGTAACTTGGACTGTTGGAGATGTATATTAGTACATGTATGTTTAATAAAGAGTTGGCATAATTCTTTTTGGATAGTTTGGCCTCAATGTCTTAACAAAAGACAAAGAAGGAATCTGACATCAGTTGTGACAAAAGCAATCCTCAGGGGTGTCTTTTTTCTTCTGTTTTTAGTCCATGAACTTCTTGGAAGGATTTGGTGTCCTTGATCTTTGCTTATTGGCCCCACTTTTTCTCAATTGCAGTTTTATTGAAACGGACCATTGGCCAGCTCGGATGACATTTCCTTATGCACGTTTACTTATCATTTTTTGAGGAGATGAGGCCCCAGCCCCTTCAATGTTTAAAGATGTAAAACACATGAAATTGAATGAGCCCTAAATCAATTAAATTTCTAGTTTGTATTACAGCTAGGACTAATAATAAAATCTTGTTATTCAAGCTACTCAATAGATAAATACCAAATCATGAAGTGGGAAAATTTTATGTAAATCATTCTAAAGGGTGGATTTACTTGGAGGGCAAGCTGGGCTGTTGCCTGGCCCAAAATTTTCCATTTAAAAAAAAAAAAAAAAACTACGTATCTTTAGTAGCCCACATAAAATTAAAACAAATAAAAGAATGGTGTTGTTAAACAAACTTTAAAATTAATTGAGTACACCCTACTACTAGACTATTTATTGAATTACTAATTTACCTTAATATAAAATGGACAAAAGGATACATTGAATTGTAAAACAACTGTAATTTTAATAAGTACATCCTACTCACCATATTCAACCCAATCAAACATAAGTGAAAAAAGATTTTACATAGTGATCACCCAATTTCTTTGAACTTGATGTTTCTCGGTATCTACAAGCTACAAGTCATCATGGACAGTCTTGTTACTTCATTTTGACATCTATGTATATCTTAACATATGTGTCACACAACTAAGCATTAATGTTTTCTAAAATAACAAAGGTAATTTGAACACCCATATAGTGAATTGGAAATTTGAACACCCTGGTTCGATCGCTTTTGGATTTTCCTCCCATGCTGTTTGGTGGTTTGTCTCCCTGTGTTTGGGCCTCGTCTCCTTTGGTACCTACCATGTCTGCCCCCATTTCTGATGATGATACCTTGGTTTCTAGGGTAGACTTCATGGTTTCTAAGCGCCTGCGCATTGATCCCTATTCTGACAAGCCTATGGAGACTGGTCCAGTGGGGTCTCCTGGGAGCCTTCCTTAATGTGTAATGGGAGCATTCGTGGGCTTGGCATTTGGAGAATGTTTTTGTGCCTGATACTCGGTTTTCGGGTTAAGTGGTTGATGCCGGTTTTGTTATTGTTGCGTGGTGTTTTCTCAGTTATCCTCTCAGCACATCTTTGACTCTTCGCCTGTCTTAAAGACTATGGATTCATAGGAGGTTTCCTTGTCAGTGTTGGGATGATAGATGTGTCTTTGAGGACTTTCTTGTTTCTTTTTTTTCTTAGCATGTTCGTTGTACTTCGTCTCTTCTCTTGTGTTGCTCCCTGCAAACTTTTCTATTTCCAACGCCATTTGTTATTAAAGGTGGATAGAGCTGGTGTGCTTTGTGGTTTCTCTCTTTCTTTTTGGAGCTTTGGTGTGTTCTTTGTCAGCTGCTCTCACTCTCTTGTGGTTGTGTAAATGACTATGATTTTATAGGACTCTCTTTTGACAGTTAGGTTGTGTTGAAGTGTTTTTGTCGGAGGTCTTTGTGTCAGTGTTGTTTTGCTTTGCTTTTGTACTGGTCTAATGTGACTGTATCGAACTCTCTTGTTAGCCCACAACATGTGTGGTATTCTTTCTTTTCCTGGAGTTTGTTCCCTAAGAAGGTTTTAACAAGGTCACTGTATCGTATCGTTCTATGTATGCTATTTTGGTTGAAATTCATTTCTAAATATATATATATATATATATATCAAACATAAAATTGAAGTCGAGAAAGCATACACAGGGTTTGGTGGTCTGATAGTGTTCGGCAGCCAACTCTCGAACCGGTTTGGTGTTGTGTGATATAGTGTATTAGGGTGTACCAAGGGTATCTTTGGTAGTTAAATAAGGTGTAGGGTGTACTTAGATCATAGGGTGTACTTAGTTAATTATAGGGTTCGTTTAACAACACCCTAAAAGAAACCTTACATGTCTTTTGGCCAGTTGACTTATTCATATCTCTCCTCTTCTCTATCTTTTTATTTTTATTTTTTTTCATAACTCTTCTCTATGTGTTAGCTTCTTTTTGGTAACAAAAAGTTTAGGGGAAGGGGAGACTATCCCATCTCAGGACCAGGACATACCAAGGCAGGCCTCTTTGAGGACTTACAGACGGAGTCTTAGCCCCTTTTGGTTTTTACAAATTACTCATAAAAAAGGATTGTCGGCAACGGACCTCAAACCTAGGCCTGGATAGAGAACACAACGATACTTACCTACTCAACCAATCCTCGTTGGCTTTCTATTGGCTTCTTCAATTCTTCTAATTCTCTCCTATTTTCTTAACTTCTCCTCTTGGGTTTCTCCTAAATACATGTATGCATATTTAATTTTAGTTTTAATTTGAAATTGAATATTCTAGAGTCGAAATTAGGGGTTTGATTTTAGGAATTGTGTTGAGTTGAGTTTGATGTCTTTGTGGGTTAAATTTTAGATTTAAATAGTGTTATTTTCTTTGCATCGCATTTACTTGACTTTTATTTTGGTTTCTTTTTTGTTAAACTTTTATTTATGTGGAGATGCATTTGAGGGGTAAGGCTCATTATGTCCCCCTTGATTATGTGTATTTTTTAATATTTATTAATGAAATTAACTCGAGTTTAGTATGTAAGTTTTGCCCAGCGGACTTTCAAATCATGGATCCACCATTTATAATGAGTTTGATTCACAAGTGTTCTGTTGCTCCAAGTGAAACTTTCAAGAAAGAAATAATTTACCACTCTGCATAAAATTACATTACATACTTTCTTTTTCTTCGGATAAATTGAATATAAACACTATCTAAGATGAGGCACTTGCATGCAGTGCTACCAAAGAAGCATAAATGCCATCTTCGATGCTGATCAGAGTTTCATGCTTTCCTTTCTCTGCAATCACTCCATTTTTCACCACTGCGATTTTATCTGCACCCTTTATCGTGGATAACCGATGGGCAACCATGACTGTGGTTCGATCCACCATGATTCGGTCCAATGCATCTTGAACCACTCGTTCAGATTCAGCATCAAGAGCACTTGTGGCTTCATCTAGTAGTAGTATCTTTGGTGCCTTCATTATAGCTCGCGCAATTGCCAGCCTTTGCTTCTGTCCACCAGACAATTGAATTCCCCGCTCTCCTACTATTGTATCATAACCCTGCATTGTTTCCCGAACTTAACATGGTTAATCTTCAACGTTCCAATTATAATTTTGTGAATTTTCATCATCTCGTCCTTCTCATTTATGCAGCACCACGGCAATAGATTATATCATAGTATATGTGGCCAAAAAGAAATTGAAAATCTTGTTAATTCTGTAGTACTTACCTGTTGTAAACTACTGATGAACTTGTGAGCATTTGCCAATTCTGCAGCAGCTATAATTTCAGCCTCTGTTGCATTCCCTTCCTTTCCATATGCAATGTTGGCTCTGATAGTGTCATTAAACAATACAGGTTCCTGGCTCACCAGTCCCATTTGCTGTCTCAACCACTTGAGCTGTAGTTTTTGGATTTCAACTCCATCTAATGTAATTTGACCAGAATCAGGGTCATAAAATCTCTGCAACAGTGAGACAACTGTCGATTTCCCACTTCCACTTTCTCCAACCAAAGCAACTGTCTGATAACATATTTCAAATTGTAAGTCCCAGAAACTTGAATTAGAGTACTCAGGTCCAAAATCTTATGCATTGATTGAAATGACTAGAAGGACAAAACATGTCTAGTTACCTTGCCGTGATGAATGGTCAAGCAAAGATCCTGGAAGATTGGCACGTCAGGTCTAGTTGGATACTTGAAACTGACATGGTGAAGTTCAATTTCTCCCTTTACATTCTCTATAGTTGTTCCAGAGTCATCACTGGAATCTATTTTCGACTTCCGGTCAAGAATTGCAAATATGGAAGCAGCAGAGCTCTTTCCTTTACTTTGATTAGGGGCTAGGGAGCCTGACTGAGCAACTCCAACAGCTGTCATCGTGAGAGCACAGAAAACCTGCAAACCATGGAAGCAAAATGTAACATGGTCTGAATGGACTAACGAAGATTTAATTCTTAAGTAAAAAGTACTTATTGAGCGGAGTTCAGATCCTTCGCTTTGCTTGTGTTTTCTCTTCTATTTACCAACTTGAAGACTTGTAGCACAAGGTGGAAAAACTTACCCGGAAAACATCAGAAAATGTTGTCTTGCCTGCTGCGACAAGTCGGGCTCCAGCATAAAAACTGCAGGCATACACAGAGAAAAGAAAAAAGAATGATAGCCCAAAACCTATCCCACTGATTAACCCTTGTCTTATCCCTGTCTGAATAGGGCCTTCACATTTCTTCTGGTACAACTCAATCACCTTCTCTTCAGCACAAAAGGAAGCAATTGTTCGAATACTCCCCACTGCATCATTGGCTACTTGACTTGCATCCTCGTACATTTTCTGCAACCATTTAAAATTTTCAGCATTGACAAAAGAAAATGGTCTTATATATATTATGTATGTCAGATTGGATGGTGTTTTGACGACAAAATTTTGAAAAGTTCAGACTTTGGAGAAATACCTTTGCATCTGCACTGAATCCTTTCATGAACTTGAAATGAAAATAACCATTTACTCCTAATAGAGGCAGCAGAACAAGGATTATAAGAGCAAGTTGCCAATTTGCCAGAAAAGCAATACACAAACCAGCAATTGCAGTTGCTGAATTCTCAACCAGCAAACCTAGAGCGTCTCCAACCAGCCCGCGCAGACAAGCTGCATCTGCAGAAAGCCTTGCACCAACTGCACCACTTGAGTGCTCAGGATCGTCAAACCAACTTACTTCCATGTAAACCACTTTCTCAAAGCACATTGACCGAACTCGTTTTATTAACTTACACCCCGCCACAGCAAAAAAGTATTGTCTTGCTGGCAGTGCTATGAAAGTTACCACTCCAAGAACAATAAAGATTAGTGCCCAAAACTTTGAATCCTTACGGAGTTGAGGAGGTGGCTCGTAGAAGGTCTTGATTACGCTGGATATCAATATCCCAAAAATAGGTAAGACTGCCCCATTGACTGCTGCAGCTATAGTACCAAGTAATAATACTGGGATCTCTGGCTTGTTCAGGTAAGCCAGGCGGCGAAGTGAGACTTTTGGAGGCACTTTTGATGATGCTGAAGCAGGAATATCAGATGCTGTTTTAAGAGAAACTACCGCAGTGGGCACACCATATGAGATTGAGAAGGAATGACGGCTACTACTTCCTCGAGAATCCACGCTGCTAAGCCTTTTGTGATGACTTACAGCAGTTTGTTCTGACACGCGGCTCATTTCTTGCAACATTATAAGCTGGCTATATGCTCCTTCAGGGTCCTTAATTAGTTCAGAATGTGGACCTGCTCACTTGAAAACGATCAGTATGTGAATTGTAACAGTATGTTGAACTATAGACAATAAGTTTTGGCCTTCAAATGGTAGAACAGGACAACATAAACAAATGCATCACCTTTTTCAACAATTACTCCTCGATGTATAACAGCTATGGTGTCAGCACTCCTTACTGTGCTCAAGCGGTGGGCTACAATGACAGTAGTCCGGTTGATCATAATTCTGTCCAGTGCCTCCTGCACAATTCTCTCAGATTCTGCATCAAGAGCACTCGTGGCTTCATCTAAAAGTAGAATTCTTGGGTCTTTGAGAATTGCTCTAGCTATAGCAACTCTCTGCTTTTGGCCCCCAGATAGCTGAGTTCCATGCTCACCAACCATTGTGTCTAGTCCCTAAATGCATAAGTCAGAAAACCACAAATAAGAAAAAAAAGGAATTAAATGAGTTGTTCGAAATCATCCGAGTTTTTTTTGAAAATTCATGTGACCTATCTGTATTTCCATCTTTGAATGTAAGAAAATGATAAGATCACTGGATGTCTCAATAACCTTCCATGGTCGTGGAAATTAAGAATTCACACAAAAAGTTCAGAGAACAAAATACCAGAACTTAGACGAAAGTTTAAATGAATTTAACCTGAGGCAGTTTGTCTATGAATTTAGCAGCATTGGCAAGCTCAGCAGCAGCCCTTATTTCTTCAGTGTTTGCACCATCCTTCCCATAGGTAATATTATCTTTAATGCTACAAGCAAATAAAACGGGTTCCTGGCTGACAAGGCCTATTTTCTGTCTGATCCATTTCAGCTGGAACTCTTTGAGATTAATGCCATCAATAAGAACTTCGCCAGCTTGGGGGTCATAAAATCTCTCAATCAAACTGATAACTGTTGATTTACCACTTCCGCTCTCTCCAACCAGAGCAGCAGTTGCACCACTAGGTATTGAGATAGAAAATCCATGGAATATTTGTTCATCCGGTCTTGCAGGATAACTAAAATAAACATCACTCAGTTCTATGTCTCCACGGATATCAAGTAATTGTTTCCCATTAGTGTCATAAGCATCAATCTCTGGCTTTCTGTCAATTGTCTCAAACATCTTATAAGCTGCAGCTTGTCCAGCAGCAAATGCACTCAAGCATGGAGACGCCTGCCCAAGAGACCTAAAAATTTATCAAAGAAACATTGTTATACGATTATATCTCTATCTTCTGAAGCATCATATATCAAATTTTGGACTGAAGGGGGGAGTGGGAGTAGTCAGTAGATCACGCAAACATGTTAACTTGTACAATAGTGCTAGGATCAACAAATTTGTTCATTAAATTTTACTGATATGCAACTTACATGGAGCCAGTCAACACAGCGAAAACTATATTAATGACTTCCCCTCCTGTATATCCTCTTTCAAGTATCATCTTTCCTCCAAACCATACCGCCAGAGCATAACTACACATTACAATCAGCATAACCGAACCCATTCCGAACCCAGATGCCAAACCCTCTTGCACACCAGAGTTGTAAGCTTTAATTAAGGAGTTGTTGTAATCAGCTATAGCTTGCTTTTCTCCTGTAAACGATGCAACCTGAATTGGGAACACCAATCAGTTTTAGTTCTACACTCAGAAAATAGAAATAATAAATATTTGTTTTAAAGATCTTAAAGACAAGTAGGCCTACTGTTCTGATTGAACCAATTGTCTGATTTACCACAGTTGCTGCCACTGAATAAGCAGTTTGTCCACTGGATGCCAACTTTGATATAATGATGCCCATGACGGCACCAGAGAAGACAAGAAGGGGGATAGAAGATAGCATAACAAGGGTGAGAAGCCATCCCTTAATAAATGCTATAACAAAGCCTCCTATGAATGTTGCAATTAACTGGATAAAACTTCCTACCTGCAATAAGAGAATGAAAGAAATGAGAGGTTATTGGAGCAAATGGCAATAACTTAAAAGGCTTTTGTGCGGCATGTAAATACCTTCTCGCCCATGGCCTCTTGAATGAGCACAGTATCTCCTGACATCCTCCCAACAATTTCCCCAGTGTTAATTTCTTTATCAAAAAAGCCAACATCTTGCCTCAATATTGTTTTCAAGTATAAACTTCTTATTCGAGCAGCCTGTCTCTCTCCAGTGACCATCCAGCAGGACATCTCTGGCATATAGAAAACGGTACTAATCTCAGTTGCCAAAAAGCCAAATTATTTGTTTGATGCACCAGCAGGCAGTTCAGTGTACTTACGTAGAAATGCCGCCGCAGCTGCTCCCACAGCCAAGTAGACAAACTTTTGAGCCACCTGAGAATGTTGAATTGGCCAAATTATTTCTGATCCTTGTTCATTATAATTTCAACTAAGTTAGAGGAACCAGAGAGTCAAAATAGATGCTAAAAACAGAAGTAAGCTCAGTTGTCACAGGTCTGATAGAACTGGATAGAACAATATTATAGTCACACAATATTTACCTCGGAAACTGCGTCAACCACTTCTTCATTATTCCCAGTTTTTCCAAAGGAATTAATCACATCTCCAAAGATTATGGTCATTAGAGGCAAAGAGGCCCCATTTCCAATAGCGCTGATTGTACCAACAGACATTAACAAGTAATCCAAGGATTCAGCAAAGGAGAAAAGCTTGTAAATATGGTACTATTTTGGTGCCATCCTCCTTGGTCTTGCTTGTATCTTGTGGGTTGTTTTGAGAGTCCTCCACTGCTGAGTGGCCGTTCGATGCTGCCTTGCCCTCCTTCTTGATTACAACTCCATCCGCAGGATTTTCCTCAGCCATGTTTTTCGAAGCAATAGTAATTTAGTTAAGTTTTCTATATTTTACAACAAGCACCTCAGAGAAGTAAGTTGCAACTATATTTTGAGAGTAAGCAACTCAAACTTGGATGATGAGATCAGAGCTGCAAGAGAACATTTATGGATTGAATTAGAAACCAGGTACATTTTTTTATTTGTTTTTCGGGCACAAAATTGACTACATAAACCAACGTATGCCAACTTAATCTAATTGAATATAGAGTTCATCAGTCAGCAAAATTATAAAAAAACCCACTTATTCCCTTTTTTTGTTTTTTTTTTGTTTTTGTTTGTGTGCAAGTGTTTGTGTTTGTGCACGTGCCAGCACTAGAAAACCTGTTGCCGATTTAAGTGGTACAGAATATGTGCATTTTGATTACAGACAGGAACATAAAACAGAGGAACAACAGAACAAGTAATAACTGTGAGAAGGGTTTGTTGCAATAAAATAAAATAAAAATTTCAAAACCAAGCCAAACCTTAAGAAGCCTCACACAGGCACAGCAGGCAATGAGAAATCATAGGGAAGCCTCACACAGCTAATGCATGCTCTAAAGGTGAGAAATTTAAAGACAAGAGACATAACCACAAACAACTGAGAAACAACTTCAAAAAGTGTTGCAGTAAACATTAATATCACCAAAAGATCAATATACTCACTGAAGAGGAAACAAGTTTACCACATTCTAGGAAATGGGTTGAAGAAGTTGTTGGATACATGGTTAGTCAAACATTAAAATTATCCAGAAAAAGAAAAAAAGTTGATACTTTTAAAACCAAGTTGAATTGAAAGACATATCATTTTAGTCCTCTGCTCCTCTTCTTGCCTGGCTGCTTTGACAGTAGAGTTTCTTTTTCTCTTTTATTTTTTCTTTTTTGGACTATGAAAATATGATTAGAATAGAATACATGGAAATGAAAATAAGGAATAAGACAAGCTGGTAGCAAAACAAAAACTATGGCATGGAATATGAAATGAGGTGTTTGTCTATTATTCAGGAGAACAATTTCAACCAATGCAATTTGGATAGTTGGGTCTTAATGTGTTAGCAAAAGACAAAGAAGGAATCTTTGAACTTCTTGGAAGGTTAGGAATGGATTTGATGTCCTTGATCTTTGCTTATTGGCCCAAGTTTTTCTTTAGGTTAAACTGTCGTTTTGCCCTTGAACTATACCATAATTGTCAATTTCCCCCTTAAACAATTGTTTCGGTAAATTAAGGATTTAAATTATATGAAATTGGTCAATTTGAGACTCGCCGTTAATTTATTGGATGATGTCCCTCCAAATTTCAATCACACTACCTGCACATAGCCAGTAAGTAAAACAAACGTAAGAAAAATTAGAAGAAAATTTATATAAAAGAAAAAAAGTCAAACAAGGGGAGAAAAAGTTCCTTCAAATGGCTTGGCTTTGAAATTTGATGTATTTATTTTGAATGGGAAAACAATTAACTTTCATCCCAGGTAGTAGCAGTTGCACTAACTAGTTCTTAATGATAATTGTTTGATTCGGTCCGTCATGGATGAATTGAATCAAAATCTGACTGAAGACTGTATATTCGAATTCGAATACAAATTGAAGTAGGATTGGGAAGAAGGAATTGGGGATTTTATTAGAAAGGACCATTGGCCAGCTCACTGGATGACATTCCTTATGCACATTTACTTATCATTTTCTGAGTTCAGGACTAATAATAAAATCTTGTTGTTCAAGCTACTCAATAGATAAATACCAAATCACGTAGTGGGAAAGTTTTATGTAAATCAATCAAAATTTATAATGAGTTTCATTCACAAGTGTTCTGTTGCTCCAAGTGGAGCTTACAAGAAATAAATATAATAACAAAAAATGATCTATTCCTATTGGTAATTTACCTCTCTGAATAAAATTACATTACATACTTTCTTTTTCTTTGAATAAAAAGAACATAAAAGCTATCTAAGATGAGGCACTTGCATGCAATGCTACCAAAGAAGCATAAATGCCATCCTCGATACCGATTAAAGTTTTATGCTTTCCTTTCTCTGCAACGACTCCATTTTTCACCACGGCGATTACATCTGCACCCTTTATTGTGGATAACCGATGGGCAACCACGATTGTCGTTCGATCCACCATGATTTGGTCCAATGCATCTTGAACCACTCGTTCAGATTCAGCATCAAGAGCACTTGTGGCTTCATCTAGTAGTAGTATCTTTGGTGCCTTCATTATAGCTCGTGCAATTGCCACCCTTTGCTTCTGTCCACCGGACAATTGAATCCCCCGCTCTCCTACTATTGTATCATAACCCGGCATTGTTTTTCCAAACTTAACATGGTTAATCTTCAATGTTCCGAATAAAATTTTGTGAATTTTCATCAACTAGTCCCTCTCATTTATGCAGGACCATGGCAATAGATTATATTATAGTATTTGTGGCCAAAAGAAATTGACAAGCTTGTTAATTTTGTAGTGCCTACTTGTTGTAAACTACTGATGAACTTGTGAGCATTTGCCAATTCTGCAGCAGCTATAATTTCAGCCTCTGTTGCATTCCCTTCCTTTCCATATGCAATGTTGGCTCTGATAGTGTCATTAAACAATACAGGCTCCTGGCTCACCAGTCCCATTTGCTGTCTTAACCACTTGAGCTGTAGCTTTTGGATTTCAACTCCGTCTAATGTAATGTGACCTGAATCAGGGTCATAAAATCTCTGCAACAGTGAGATGACTGTTGATTTCCCACTTCCACTTTCTCCAACCAAAGCAACTGTCTGAATAACATAATTCAAATTTGTCAGTCCCAGAAACTTGAATTAGACTACGAGGTCCAAATCTTATGCATTGTTAGAAATGAGTAAAAGAACAAAACTGTTACCAAGTTACCTTGCCATGATGAAT
>NC_024127.1:34858874-34870376 GCF_000346735.1 Prunus mume
GGAGTGAAGAAGAGGCGACGGGGCCGGATAGGAGAAGGAGCCAGCTGGGCTGGTAGAGAAAAATGGGATTCAAGTATCGTATTCCCACAGATGGCGCCAAACTGTTGATGCTCTTTTTCGGAGAGGGTCAACTTAGAGAAAAAGGGATTTGCCTTCAGCAGGGAAAGGGTCTGGGCCTTCAATAAAGGCTAGCCTGCAGAAGACAAAAATAGGGGAAGCAGTCGTCAAGCTCCGGGCACCGGTGTGGTGCCGGCCGAAGGCTCTCCGATGCTTAAGTCAGCTAAGAAGGGTAACTTTTGCAGAGTAATAGTAAAAGGCAGAAAAAAGTAGTTACCCCTCTTACTAGGGTACTGTTCCCTTTTTATAGGGAAGTGAAAGTGGGAGGTTGGTGTAGATTTCCGATGTGGGACTCTGTGCAAGTTGCCGCGGTGGTGACACGTGTCATGAGAATTAGGTTTAACAGTTTGTGAGCTTTGGCAGTCGGGAGTTTCGGCAGGTGCTTGGCACCTCGGAAGAGTGTCTTCCTTCGGCAGGAGAGAAGGCGTGTCTGCCTTGGTGATAGTTGTTTTGAGACTGGATATGCTCGGTTGATTATGGTGTAAACAATTACATTTCCATCCGCAGGATTTTCCTCAGCCATGTTTTTCACAGCAATAGTAAAGCTGCTATATTTTACGACAACCACCTCCGAGAAGTAAGTTGCTACTATATCCGACAGAGAACTTGATCAGAGCTGCAAGACAAAACATTTATGGTTTGGATCAGGAACTAGATTTTATTTTATTATTATTTTTTTTTTTGGTAAACTAAATTGACTATACAAACCAAAGAAAATTTGCCAACTGATTCTAATTGAATATGGAGTTAATTATTCGGCCAAACTTAAAAAATCCATTTGTTCCTCTATTCTTCTTTTTGTGCGTGTGAACAGCAAGTGGTACAGAATATGTAGATGTCGATTCCAGTAGATGAAAATAGAAAATAAGGGTTAAGAACACAGACAGGAAAAGGAAACAAAGCAAGAAAAGAACAAGTAATAACAAAAATACTACACCCAAACCAAACATTAAGAAGCCTCACACAGCAGGCATGAAATGCAGGCAGTGGGAATGCTGAGAACAAAACTTCACAAACACAATTTGAAACTAACTAAAACGAAACTAGGAATCAAACGAAGGAGAAAAGAGAAAGAAACCAAGTTGGCAGCTAATGCATGCTCTAAAGGTGAGAAATTTAAATAGAAGAGAAATAACCACAAACAGCTGAGATACAACTTCAAAAAGTGTTGCAGGAAACATTAATATCACCAAAAGATGAAGATACTCACTGAGGAGGAAACAAGTTTACCAACTTTCAGGAAATGTGTTGATGAAATTGTAGTACTTCCGCCCTCGCCCCGGAAAACATTGCTTTATAAGACAGCAAATCAGCCTACAGCCTACCAACTAGATAGATAGTGTGGGTACAAGAGTAGTCAAACGTTCAAATTAGGTCCTCTGTTACTCTTCTTGGTGGCTTGCTTAGGAATTTATTAGGTTGAATTTTCTTTAAATTTTTTCTTTCTAAATCTAAGGAAATAAAATGGGTTTCTTTGACATTAATTTAAAATTGAATTTGTCAGCTCAGATACTATGCTGTGCTGCTTGCAATGCGAATCTTTCTTTTGCAATTAAAGTTAAATATACCCTTTTTGTTTTTTTTCCAAAGTTTGGAAGGCGACGGGGTTTTCTTACACACACTGCCAATGTATTACAGGAATTCAAACTTGAAATACTAATATGTAAGTCAATGCAATTTTCCACTAAATTAGACCCTTTTATCACCTACCCTACCATCATATTGCTTTTGAATTTAAAAAAATGTAAAAAAAATTCATGCACAAGCTTGAGACCAGTGGAAAGAAATCATTTTGGAGACGTAACAACACATGTGACATATTGACTAGCGTATGAGTTTTGGAGGTAGACTATATTTTTATCATATTATGTGTAACTTGGAGTGTTGGGCATGCATATCAGTACATGCATGAATTCTTTTATAGAAAGTTTGGTCTTGGTGTGCAAACAAAGTGGAAGGAGCTATAATCTTTCATAACTTAACAAAAGACAACCGAAGAAACCTGACATCAGACATGACAAGGTGAGATGAGCCTGTATTTGGTGGAAAGTAGAAACCGAGAAAATGACAAGGTGGTTATAATATTGTTAAGGATGCTTATGACTAATAATAGATTAATGGGTTAGTCTAATATGTTACAGTGAATTAATATTATATATGCAGAAAATAGATGTCAAGCAAACATGATGGGCGGAACTAGCACAAGGGCTACATTGGGTTGTAGCTCAATGAGGTTTTCAGGTTAAAAACTTATATATTTTCAATATTTCAAATATTGCCCAATATCTATTAACCTATTAAAGTCCAAAAAAAATCCAATTCTTTATGAATTTAGTTGCATGACAACAATAAAAATACATATTAAAATAGGCACACTTTCAATTCTATTGTTGAAATATTTTCATTTTGATAATTTTGGTTACAAATTAATATGTATTTTTTTTAAGTTAAAGCTTATTCGAAATCGCAAGGGGTTTGCAGCTCGAATAGTTAAGATCATTTATCCTTGTCTAAGTTTCAATTTTTCCTCCCCTAATATCACTTGTATCCAAATAATTTTTTTTTTAATTATTGAAAATTAGTTAATTGAACTATGAACTAGCATGATTTACATGATTTAATGTATACTTTTATTTCTACAAAGACTAGAAATTGTAAGTATGAAAATAATGATCATTAAATTTTCAGCTAATAAATATAACTAGTCCACTCCTTGAAAAATTCCTAATTTTGTCCTTGCAAGCAAAAAGACATTTCCCATAAAATAATAATCTTAAAAAAAAAAAATTGGGAAATTGAGCATGAAATCTAGTAGGGTTCAGTTTTTAAAGAATTTCAATTTGCTATGTGACAAATAGTCACTGCCTGACTTAGGGGTGGCATTTAGACTGAAAAACAGAAAAAACCGGAAAAACCAACTGACATTATACCGCATTGGAACCGCAATAGCTAAAAACCGACCGAAAATTGCCGTTTTAGAAACCAAACCGCAATTGCGGTTGCGGTTGCGGTATGTTGATTTTTGCAACTCGAGGTTACCGCAACTGCAAATATATATATTTTTTAATTGCATTTTAATAGTTAGATGTTGTGTTTTAATTTGGTTGAGTTTAATATATTATTAATATGCTTTTATGTTGTTGCTTTTGTGTTGTGTTGTGTTATAGATGGAGTCTAGCCACTCTAACACATCTAATGTCTCTAATCCCCCAAACACAAACCGATACACCCAAAACACAACCTCCACTCCAAATCATAAAGAAGGGCTTCTTCTTATAATAAAATTCACTCACCACCACCTACACTTGAGTTCTCCTTTTGGTTTGTAATTTTAATTAATTTTGAATTGAATTTTTCTTTAGGTTGTGAATGCCTGAGAAGTTGAGGTTGAGGTTGTGAATTTATACTTTTTGGTTAAAGTATGCTTAAACTTAAAAAGCTTCAAAAGAAGCATCAAACCTAGGCTTAAAAGTGTGGAAGATTGAATTTTTATGACACAAAAAGACCTTAAAGATCTAAAATTGTCTAATTTAGGCCCAAAATATTCAAATCGGTTTAAACTGTTAATTCACGGTAACCGATCGATTTTTGTTGTTTACCGCAATGTGGTAAACCCCAAAAAGCGGTCGGTTTGCAGTTTCAAAAATCACCTTACCGTAAATAGTCGGTCGGTTTGCTGTTCGGGGAAAAATTCGCGATTACCGAACCGCAACCACCCCTAACCTGACTGGTCCAGTTTGCAAAGGTGGCACTTTCCTCCCTCATGTTTTCTAGGAATCTCTAGATGGTCAAGGGGTACGGAAAATTGCTTTTCACAATAAAAAAATGCATTGCCATTGACTTATTAAACCATCTCCAACCCAAGGGGCGGAAACTCAAATTTTGAGTTTGAAATCCAAAAAAATTCTCCAACCCATGTATTTTTTTTGGGGGGGGGGGGGTGAAAATTTGAGAAATCTCAACGGAATTCCAGTCCCATTATTGCCTGGATTGATTTTTTTGTGGGCCCAAAATTTGCTTCTTCTTTTTTCTTTTTTATGGCTGAAGCGCGGTGCTGAACAATGTTTGCTGGCCTGTTGGGAGTTTCTGTTTGGGCAATAACTTTGTGCGAAAAAGCTGGGGCACATTTCATTATTGATGGACAACCAAGATCTAAAATATCGGGAGTTTCGGAAATATCGGTGGTCCAAAAACATAGATATATCAATGGAAATATCGATGAAATATCGATATCGATAAAAATTGAATAAAAATAATGGAAATTATGAGAAAAGCTTGGAAATTTTTATTGAAACTTTGGATGATGTTTACTTAGTCAATTGTCTATTATTTTATCACAAAAAATTGGAAGAAAATGGATGGCATGGTGGGTTTGAGTGAGTTAAGTTGATTATGTAGCGACCTGACAAACACTGTGACTTTAGAAAATATGTAGTAATTAATGAAAGAAAATTAAACACACCATAATTTTTTAGTTATAATAATGTACTTCAATATATTACACTTGATACATATGATAAAATATATGAGCTTAACCAAAAAAACAAAGATAAAATGTATGAGTAACTTAGTACCACATAGAAAGAATTCCTATTAAAATTCAAACTTAGTATCACATATAATGAACAATATTAAAACTCGAAGTGAATAATAATAAAACTCCATAATATATAACAACAACAAAATACTACTCCATTATAAAATAATAAATAACATTAAATATATGCTTAAATTTATTCTTAGGGAATTTTTTTAATATGGAAATTTATCTTAGATAATATTAGCTTGTAGACATTTTTAAAGACCTTATAAATATTACAAGTTGAAGGTATGAACACAAACTCAGCCACAACTGAGTTGGATAAGGCGCTGGATTTGATGAGAAAGGGAAGGGGTTTGAATCCCTCTGTGCGCATGATGGAGGCTTTTCAACATTTTTCTTGTCCTTTTCAGTTTCATATCGCGATATTATCGATAAATTGATGAAATATAAATGGAATGTTGTGAAAATATCGGGGCCCAAAAAAAAAAACGATATTATCGGCGATAATATCAAAATTTAATTCGTTGTGGACAACAACCATATTTTCAAAAAAAAATATGATGTTCCTGTTTTTAATATATATATATATATATATATATATATGTATATTAGTCATCTTCTATTGAGGGATCCCTCAAATAATTTTATTTGAGGGACACCCTTTAGGGTACCCTACAGTTTTATTTCCAATGATCCAAATCATCTATTTTTTAGGTCTTTATTCATAGATCATCCTTACAAAAAATTAGACAAATCGGAAACCGTTTCGACATCCAATTGTATCATACAAAATCAATAAACATGGTGCTTCAAGAAAGTACTAAAATTTCAATAACTCAATTGAATGGTCAAATGATATCGGATTCAAGTGATTTTTTGTAGAGATGATCTTTGAATGTGTATCTACAAAATAGACGGTTTTGATTAGTGAAATACAATCCGGAGTGGGCCCTACAAGGGGTGTCCCTCCAAAAAACCTATTTGTGGGATGCCTCAATGGAAGCTCTCTGTATATATATTCCAACAACTATATTTGTAATCAACGATCATGATTAATTTTAAGCAATCTCAACGGCAAATTTAATGATTGTCGTTTATTTTTCTATGATTAGTCTTTTTTAAGCAAAGAATCCAATGAAGTAAAAATAAAAGTAAAAATGGAAGAAAATTATGGCAATGTTTTTATTTTTAAGTAAAATTCTATTATGTTTTGGAATTTTAATTTTTTTAGGTTAAAATATTTAGAAAATTAAATAACGAGTGTTGAAACAAAAATGATGTCAAAAAAAATTTAGGAGTTAATCATTCTTAAACCATTTAATAAAGTTGCGGACTTAAATTATGAGTTTCCAAAGTTGGAGAAAAAAAAAAATTTGAGTCATGAAAATACATGAATAGTTGTATTTTGGAGGGTGGAAATTTGAGTTAGCCCCAACATGGTTGGAGATGACCTTATGAATAGAATTGTAGATGGTCAAGGCTAAGTAATCCTTATGTTTTTTTTTTCTTTTCTCCCAATGAACAAATGGACTTATCTTGAAATCCCCAAAAAATTGAGTCTCAGTTGCATGATACATGAAACAGAAATGATCTTTGTAGACGTCCATGTTGAACAAAGGATGTTTATTCAAATTTTTTTTACTTGGAAAATACCTGGAAATAGCAAGAAAAGTAAGGGGACCCATCACCCGTGTAGGTTAAAGATTTTGGTTCTTTGTAATAGAGATGGTGCCGAATCTGCACAAAATCAGCCATGTAACCAAATAGGAATGTACTTGGAGACCAAGTACCCACCACTTATATAAATATTCTAGTTCTATGTGAATACGAATCATCCTATTTCAAACCTAAGTGAATCTCTAATACTTTACTAGATTCTTAAGGGAGTTTCAAATTAAAGTAAGCTTAAGGGACAGTATATTGAAAATTGTCAACTAACTTTGTTGAATAATCATTTCTTAGTGGAATTTATTATTATTAATAACTTACTTTTGATGAATTGGTTAAATATGACAAGACTCTAGACCCTTCCCGAATAAAAAGTGACCAAAATCCCTCTATGCCCAAGGGAAAATTGTAATTTCATAAAAAATAAATTAAATAAAATGACGTTTTGAGACGGGATGTTACAACCTACCCCCTTAAAAAAATTTCATCCTCAAAATTTCACTATGATACGCTGAAATTGTTTTGGTCACTTCTACACTTTTTCCACACCTTACTCACGACACCACAACTTTTGACAACTCATTTCATTTATTCTCATCTCCTTTGTTTTGGTGCCTCTAGCACATTTCCAACTCCATTCCCAATATCTAACTTAAGAACACATGGATGGGGGCAACCATGTTTGATAATCTCAACACTAATAAGGAACCATCCGACCTTCAAAGATAAAGAGTGCACTTAGTGTGCGAGTCTACAGAATCACAAAACTATGCTCTAATACCAATTGACAGGATCTATCCCGAGCAAAAAGTGACCAAAATCTCTCTATGCCCAAGGGCAAAATTGTACGTTTACAAAAAAATAAATTAAATAAAACAACATTTTGGGACGGGATGTTACAAAACATGGCTGTATCCTAGCTGCAGCCTTTTGTGATTACTGACTCTATTGATGATCAAGCAACAATTAGTCACAAAAGTATGAGTTTTGAAGGAGGGTTGGTTTTGGTTGAAGAAGATTTAAATTGAAGCAATTCCAAGTTGGTGTGGTAGTTCACATACTCATACTATTGCACTGTTACTAGACTTGGGATGATTATCAAAATGTTATAACGCGCAAAGCAGTTGAATTTAATTATAAGATATTTTATTAAGTTTTTATTTTTATTTTTTATATAAGTAATATTGGAAAAGAGAAATTTAGAACCTCGAATACCACTTAAGCTACAAGGACTTGCATATTTGATTAAGGTTGAGCTTAAATATAATTGATCAACCGCACAAGTGAACTGAGCAAGATATGCGATGGGTCAAATAGGAAGAAAAGGAAGATGTGTGATGGGCCTAATATTCATTGGCACAGAAGGCCTTATTTATGGTTACATAACGTGAGCATGGGCTACGTCCGAGTAAGACAAGGCAATTGATTTACTTCCAGTCCATTTGAGATTGGGTAATCTGATCAAATTATGAGTGTTGTTATTTCCACCCACTATTTTACTTTCTCCACCCACTTTAGGTTTTCACATTCCACTCAATTTTTACTCCTAAAATGCCCCCAATATTTTGATCAAATTGACATTAATCTCATGGTTCGGTCCACTTGACTGTATAACTAAACTATTGCACCTCTTAATTTTCTCATTAATATGGCCATTGTTATTATAGAATTTTGTGAAATCTCTTTTTTTTAAAAAATTTATAAAATTAAATTATATTTTATTTTATTTTAAATACAAGCGAAATTAAAGGCGGGAAATCGAATGTGAAACCTTAGATACAGGGATAACAAAAATTCACTCATTTTAGATATATGGCGACATGACATAAATAATTTTTTGAAAACGTAGACATGTTTGCATAATTTTAATAATGTTAAGAAAGTTATGGTTAAACTTAAATGTAAGAAAATAAAGTTGATCCGAGATCAATTTATCCCAAAAAAGGAGGAAAAATGGACTAAAGGTCCAAGGCCTTTTTTGATCGTTTATCAACATTTGGTTCATGGAACGGATTTGAGCGGAAATAATTTCCCATGTGGGAAATGGAAGATACATTTCTCACGTTTGGTTATGGCGAGAAAGTAACGGGGAGATATTACTTTATTTCATTTCCCATGTTTGTTTTGAGTAGGAATGGAAAACAAAATTTGTATAATTTTCTAATTATACCCATACTATATCAAATAAAAAAAGAAAGCATTTAATGATATATTGTAATTTCAAATTGTTAATAGGGACAAAATGGTCATGAAAAATGTGCATTTAATGTTGGCTCATTTTCCCGAACTTTCCTATGAAGAGGGAAAACAAAACCCAAGTTTTTGGAGGAGGACTGCATTTTGCCCCTACTTTCTCATGTGACAGGCAATCATTTTCTATGTGTGGACTTACCAAACATGTGAAAACAATTGATTTTCCATCCCCAAGTCTCATTTCCTATGAACCAAACGGCTGTCACCATGGTTGCAAAGACCAATAGACCAAACTCCAAAGAGAGCTGCAGTCACAATCCTGGAATGAAGTGCCAGTGCAGCAGCACTAGTAGTAGCAGTAGCGGCGTTGATGAGAAGTCAGTGTTTTCACTCACCTCGTCAAGCAAGTACGAAGATTATATGGGAGAGAAAACCAAAGGGGATTTGAATGTCAAGGTGGAGCATCTTGAGGCCTTTGGTAACTTTCTTTCCTCTCCAATGCTCTATTTCGTTCTTTCAGTTTTGAAACTACAACCATATATATGTGCGTGTGTAAAGTTTTGTTCTTTTCAATGAACCCATGTAGGAATTGATAGTCAAGCAACTTTAAAAGGTCCAATGGAGGAAGTAGCCAGGGTTGAGGCTGAAGAAGCTGAAGACTTGCTCAGAGAATTGGGTATCCCGGTGCTGTTTTTTAATTCCTTTTCCTGCATACATTTGGTCCTATATATGCATTACAACATCTCTTTGCTTTCTTATCTTTTTCTTTAATATATGGTTCTCTTGAATCTTGAACCAATAAATATCCCTCTTATCATTTTCTTATGGTATTACCATGTTCAATATTTATGTGCAGACTCCTTTTTCGTCAAGAAAATCACCTCGTGGCATTTTTTGTAGCCGCACGTTGAATCTTCAATCAATCAGTGCCATTGGATATGATATGGACTACACCTTGATCCATTATAATGTGATTGTAAGTGTCATCAGCTTAATATGTGTTCTTATTCAAGCATTAGTTGGCACGTCAGCTTTGATGCAACATCAAGATCATATAGTTTTTGCATGTGCAAGTGACTAGTGTTGCAACCTCAATGCATTAGTAACCATTACTATTCTGGCTATTGTCTGACATGGATTTGTATTTGCAGGCTTGGGAAGGGAGAGCTTATGATTACTGTATGGAGAATTTGAAGAAAGTGGGTTTCCCTGTTGACGGTCTTGCGTTTGACCCTGACTTGGTAGCATCTATAAGCAAGATAAAAGGTTTTTGAGTATTTACATTTAAGCAAGTCATAAGATCTAATTTTCGTTTTTCCTTCCTACCTTTGTTCCACCCTTTCCCATAGGTTATTAGAGGCCTTGTCATAGACAAAGAGAAAGGCAACTTAGTGAAGGCTGATCGATTTGGTTATGTAAGGAGGGCTATGCATGGCACGAAGATGCTATCTAATCGAGCTGTAAGGTACACTATGAAGCTTTTATTTTGATTAGTCTCATAGTGCAAATGCAAAGAAGGCATTCAGTGTGCTGTTAAAACATTAGCAATAAGACTTCCTACGAAAGTTCCTATGATCAGGTTTATTACTCTGGTCTTCCCTTGTATTATAACTTTGTGTATGTAGCGCTTAGGTTCTTCCAACATTTTGCACTTTAGCATATCATTTTTGGGAAAAGATGGAATCATATATTCTATAGTGTGGCTTAACTTTTTACTCATTGAAGTGAGATGTACGGGAGGGAACTGGTGGACCTCCGGAAGGAAAGTCGATGGGAATTCCTTAATACACTGTTCTCCGTCTCAGAAGCTGTCGCTTATATGCAGGTACTGTATTGTTTTAGCCAGAGCACTGTTTTAACTTCTGACTCATTTTATTGCTATTATTTTTGTGGATTTAGTTTATTCATATGCAGACATTGACTCATGATTCTTTTCAGATGGTTGACAGATTGGATGATGGAACCATAGCAGCACAGCTTGGTCCACTTGATTATGAGGGGCTCTATAAGGCAATATGTTGTGCCTCAATTTTATAGAGCTTGGTATTGGTTTTTTCTTGCTCCTTTTTAACTATTGACATGATTTCAGGCTGTTGGAAGAGCCCTCATCAGGGCACATGTAGAGGGTCAACTAAAGGTTAATATGTTTCTGATTTGTGTATTAGATATGTAAGAATTGGTTCATGAGCATAAAGTGATTGTGGTATATATGCAGAGTGAGATAATGTCTAAGCCAGAACTATTTGTGACACCTGATCCAGAATTACCCCTAGCACTTTTGGATCAAAAGGAGGTATGTCTTATAGAAATTTATCGTTCAGTAGCGTGTGACATCATTTAACTCCTTATTTACTTCTTTGACCTATTCGTGCATTAGGCTGGTAAAAAGCTTCTGCTCATTACCAACTCAGATTATCATTACACAGACAAAATGATGCAGCATTCCTTCAACAGATTTCTTCCCAATGATATGGGTTGGCGAGATTTATTTGACATTGTAAGTAAATGTCGTTGTTTACTTATAACTTCGTGCCACATTGAATAGTAATTATTTTATTGGACCTCTGCTATAAAAGTCTCAGGATCATTCTTTCCTGGGTGATGCTTAAACCAGCAGCATAATTTTATCACAGACCAGTTTTCTTGTGTGTGTGTGTGTGTTTAACAATCAAAGATTGCCTTGAAACTTAATGATCATTAGAATTGTGACCGCCTCAACAGCAGTGAGTCATGGTTTTTTGGTCTATCACGCTCATTTTCAGGTAGTAGTCACCGCAAGGAAGCCAGAGTTCTTCCAAATGTCACACCCTATGTATGAGGTGGTGACAGGAGAGGGCCTCATGCGTCCATGCTTCAAGGCTAAAACAGGTGGTGAAGACTAATGTTCAGTACTTGTGCTTCTTTAGCCCTGAAATTCTTGTATTTTTAAGGCAAAATACAGTGAAGTTGTTAATTTCATGTGCTCTGTGGTTGCACTTGCT
>NC_024127.1:34870571-34882758 GCF_000346735.1 Prunus mume
ATAATTCTTTACTTTGTTGGCATTGGTTTTATTTAACAATCTCATGCTCATTCAAATTCTTCTTCTTGCAGGGGGATTGTATTCTGGGGGAAATGCTCAGATGGTTGAGAATTCCCTAAATATTCATGGAGATGAAATACTGTATGTTGGTGATCATATCTACACTGATGTAAGTCAATCCAAAGTTCATCTGCGATGGAGGACGGCATTAATTTGTCGAGAATTGGAAGAAGAGGTTTGTGTAGTTGATTTTCTCTTGACATGCAAGAGCACAGAAGAGAAAGTGCAATTAACATGTTTCTGGAACTTGAGATCTCACTATCTGTAGAAAATATGTTTCCTTGTATTAAACAAATTACACAGTCCCTATTTATACTGATACATGATATCTACTTAAGGTAGGAAGGAAATAATATAGACATGAATACAATTCGATTTACAGCAAGAAAGGCTAATTGCTAGGAGGAAATTGTGAAATTGACTTCTGTGTATGCTAGGAAAGGAAAGCTGCGTTAACACCTCACCCGCCAGTGCGCAAAATGGGCATCATAGGATGCACAAGTTTGGAAGATGTATGTTGATGGCGTGGTTTGTGAAGGGCTTTGGTAAACAGGTCTGTAGGTTGGTCAACAGAAGGAACAAAACAAACTTGATGGCTTCCGAGAACAACCTTTCCACAGACAAAGTGATAGTCCAACTCAATGTGATGTGTGCGAGCATGGAAAACTGGATTGACAGCCATGTACATGGTGATGAGATTATCACAAAAGAGTTGGATTGGGAACCGAAGACACACACCCAATTCATGAAGAAGAGAGTAGAGCCAAGTGGTTTCGGCACAAGCATGAGAGAGGGCATGATATTCTGATTCTGTACTAGAGCGCGAGATTGTGGGCTATTTCTTGGAACACCATGAGATGAGGTTAGTTCCAAGAGTAATCACATATCTAGTGGTCGACCGACGTGAATCAGGACACCCAGCCCAGTCTGCATCAGAGTAGGCTAGGAGGCGAGCTGCGACAGTTTGAGGAGTAAAGGTGAGGCTGAAATCAATAGTGCCTTTGATGTACCCAAGCATCCGTTTGTCGGTAACAAGGTGAGGGGTGCGAGGGGCACTCATGAATTGAGCAACAATGTTGACGGAAAAAGATATGTCAGGGCGAGTAAGAGTGAAATATTGTAACTGCCAACAAGCTCGCAATACTCGGTTGGGTTGGAGATAAGAGCACCATCACAAACATAGAGGAGAACCTTGGCAGCCAATGGAGTATATGCGGGTTTGGAATTGAGAAGATTGGCTTTTTGTAAAAGTTCATGTGCATATTTGAGTTGATTGATATGGAGAGTACCATCCTTATGAAGAACCTGTAAACCCAAGAAATAGCTAAGCGGACCAAGGTCTTTGCTGTCAAAGTGGCCACCTAAAAGAAAGATGAATTGTTGGAGATGAGTGGAATCACTGCCAGTTACCGTGATGTTATCGACATATAGAAGAAGAAAGATGGTATGGGAGGCCTAATTGAAAAATAAATAATGAAGTGTCAGCTTGGCTCCGTGTAAAGCCCATAGAGAGAAAGAAAGTACTGATGCGATGGAACCAAGCACAAGGTGCTTGTTTGAGGCCATAAAGTTCTTTATGGAGCTTGCAAACATAAGAATGACGATCAATGAAACCAGGGGGTTGAGCCATGTAGACATCTTCTTGAAGAAACCGATGAAGAAAGGCATTTTTGACATCAAGCTGACAAATGGACCAACCACGAGAAACTGCAAGACTGAGAATAGTGCAAATGGTGGCAGGGTTGACAACAAGGCTGAAGGTTTCAGCATAGTCTATGCCCAGATGTTGATGAAAACCCTTGGCCACTAGACGAGCTTTGTAACGTTCAATGGAGCCGTCAGAGTGGCACTTAATCCGAAAAACCCACTTGCTACCAAGTTCTGAGAATGAGAGGAAGGAACCAAAGACCATGTATGATTTTTGAGAAGTGCATTGATCTCTCTAGTAATGGCGTCAAGCCATTCAGGATGCTTAGTGGCCTGTAAAAAACAAGTAAGTTCAATATGATCAACAATATTTAATAAGGCATGGGGAATGAGGTATTTAATAGTGTCATCGGTATGAAGCTTGGGCTTTTGAATGCCATCTTGAAGGCAGGTGCGCATGCTAGGAATAGGGGCAGGAGTAGGAGATTGCAGAGCTGCTGGAACTGGGGGGTTCGGAGCTACGGGAACAGGGGCAGGCATAAGCTGAGAAAGGTGTATGCGAGGGTGTCGGGAATAAGTTTGGAGCAATGGCTAGGCTGACACGGAAGAAGTGTGGTGGAGTGGACTATAGGGTGTGGCGGGGCCGGGGTCATGGCTTATGACTGCAGCAGCTGGAAAGGTGCGCACCAGGGAGGTGTTGTGAGTTTACGAGTCTGAGTCTGGGGCATGAGTGATATATTCGGGCCCAGGTGCGGAGAAGGGCAGCTTTGACCTAGAGATTGTGGGGAGTATGAGAAGTGGTAAGGAGGGTACGGATCATGGTGGCAATGTGTCTATGTTTGCGTCCAACTAGGCCATTTTTTTTGGGAGTGAGGGGACATGAGAACCGTTAGTGGATGCCTAGTTGACTACAAAGATCAGAGAAAGCATTATTAACATATTCAGCACCATTGTCACTTTGAAGGATTTGCACAGTGGTGTGAAATTGATTTTTAACCATGGCAAGAAAGGTTTGAAAGTAAGAAAATGCCTCATTTTTACGGTGCATAGGATAGATCCAGGAGTAACGGGAAAACTCATATGTAAACAAGACATAATAGCGATAACTAGGGATAGAAATGACCGGGGACATCCATACATCAGAGTGAATGAAATAAAAGGGAGATGAGGCAAAAGTTTTATTACTAGTAAAGGATAGTTTGGTGGATTTGCTAAGTGCACAATCCTTACAGAAAGCATGAGAGACTTTAAAGCCTAGAGATGGCGCTAAGTGAGAGAGCACAAGATGGGATGGATGGCCAATACGACGATGCCAAGTAGGAGAGTGCAAGGTGGTAAGGGCACGGGGGGCGGTGGATGAGTGAGATGAGAAGGAAAGTGGGTAAAGACCATCTTTAGAAGGCCCCTGAAAGAGTAACGAACCAGTACGTAAGTCATAGATTTGATAAAAGTCTGGAGTAAAGACAAAGAAAACTAAATTATCACGAGTAAAACGGGACACAGAAAGAGGATTAGTACGAAGAGTGGGAAGATAAAAGACATTTTGAAGAGAAAATTTATGAGAATCTAAAGGAAGAGGAAGAGAGCCAGTATGAGAGATAAAGAGAGAATCCTCATTACCAAGAAATACAGAATTATTACCCTGATATGGCTATTGACTTTGGAGATTAGAAGGACTACCAGTCATGTGATGAGTGGCACCTGTGTCAGAGTACCAAGTAGAGTCAGATGGCTGCATGAATTGAGCCCCAGCAAATGAAGGATATGATTTTGGGTCATTGTAGCGATGAGGACATGTTGCAGTAGTATGTTGATTGGTATTGCAGGTGGTGCACCAAGCGAGTCCCAAAACACCAAGAGCTGAGTTGGGTTGGGTAGAGTGTTCGCTAGAAGCAGCAAATTGGGCCCAAGGGGGCTGAAAGAAAGGTAAGTTACTTTGAGGTCCAGAATTTGGAGCAAAAGGAGGGCACAGTTGATTAGGCCATTGGGGCTGCGGGGAGCCATTCCATGGGTTGCTCCAGGAAGGTGAGAAGTTGTGTTAGCCACCATGGCCACCATGCCTATTGCTGGAGGACCCACCACCACAGTGAGAATTAAAGGAAGTATGACCAATGCTGTGAGGAGAAGATTGGGTGGCCATTAGCTCTGTGTTTTGATTAGGAGAGATTGGAGGAGCCTGTGCTTCGAAAGCTAACAAATGAGCACGAAAATCAGCAAAGTCAGGAAGCGGAGGAAAATTGAGAATTGTTGTGACGAGCATTTTGTAATCAGGTCCTAAACGTTGGAGCACAACAATGACAAGTTCTTTTGGGGAGACAGGTTCATTGATGGCAGCCAATGAATCAGCAAGGGACTTAGCATGATGAAGGTAAGCATCAATGGGTTGAGAGCTTTTTTGCATATCCATGAGTTGAAAACGAAAGCAGATTCACTAACCATACTAGATTGAGAGAAGTGGCGTTGGAGACACTCCCAAAGATCCTGGGTAGAGGTGCAGCTGACGGTGAGAGAGAGAATGAACTCAGAGAGTGTACTAGTGATGTAGCTAACAATGAGTTGGTCTTGTTGGTACCACTGAGCATGGGTGGGATTGGTTCGGGTAAGAGTGGAGGTGGTGGTTGTTGGTGTTGCGGTCGTAGAAGTGGAGGTTTGGGTAGAAGTTTGTTTATGAGTGTCATCGATAAATTTCTAGAGGTCATGACGGGCTAAAAAATGTTTGAGTTGACGGAGCCAAAGGAGATAGTTGGAGTCAGTAAGCTTGATAAAATGAGAAGAGTTGGGGCTAGGGAGGGAGATGGTGGATTCAGAAGAAGCCATGAGGTGGACCTAAAAGAGAGGATTTGATTGAATAAGGGAGAGGGAGGAAACCCTAGGTTAAGCTGATACCATGTAGAAAATATATTTCCTTGTATTAAACAGATTACACAAAGTCCCTATTTATACTGATACAGAATATCTACTTAAGGTAGGAAATAATATAGACATAAATACAATCCAATTTACAGCAGGAAAGGCTAATTGCTAGGAGGAGATTGTGAAGTTAACTTCCGTGTGTGCTAGGAAAGGAAAGCTACGTTAACACTATCATCGAAGAATTGAAAATTTTGGCATGATTAATAATATACTGACTAGAAAAAACACTTTGAGACAAGAAATGGAACCCAAAGAACCTGCTTGCCAGTTTCCTTATATAAATATTCTATTGTTCAACAGACCAAACACCTATGAACTATAATTTTTAATTTGGTGTCCTAGCAATTGAGAGATTTAATATCCTCGAACTGTTAAATGCTGATTAGGTCTCCATTTGTTTCGTGAAATTTTGAGGCTGCAGTTTAGTGCTTTGATTCATAGCCGGGGTCATAGAGCATCACTGGTAGAGCTTATAAATCAAAAGGAGGTCGTAGGGGATCTTTTCAACCAACTTCGGCTCGCCTCGCAAAGGCGAACTAAAGGACGCCCTGCTCAAGTAATTAAGCTTTATCCATCACTGAATTCTTGTAATGTATAGTGATAATATCTCAATATATTTTTCATATCTCCACTTTTTTATGCTTCCATCTGTATCCTTGATCATTAAACAATTACTGCCTTAATTAACAAATATTGTCTACTCACCGTTGCATGTATTTGAGTATAGAAGTCAAGATGATCTGGTTATCATTTGAACATTTCTATACTAATAGATAAGTGCAACTTATAATTCTGGTGTTACCTCTGAACTGAATCCATGCTACGTTTTCTTTTTCCCTTTAAGCATCACCACCCTCAGCAAACAGTATGAACTCCTAATCCAAGAGTGTGGACCAAGAGATGATAGAACTGGAAATATAAAAAAAGAAATGGTTTATATAATGTAGTGCTTCTTAACTTTATCTGAACTTTTCTGCACTTTCAGACCCTTGCTGCAAGAAACTTGGATGATCAAGAACTCTCAGAAAGCATGCAAAAGCTACTTATGGTTATGCAAAGACTGGACCAGAAAATTGCTTCAATGCTAGAAGCAGATGGAGAGCTCTTCAACAAAAGGTAAGATGGGGTTAGGAAACATACGGAATTGATTATTTTTATTACTAGTGTATATCTGTGGAAAATGTTTCAGTCATAAATATACAGTTGACCTCTTGAACCTGCTGTGCATTAGGTGGGGATTTCTTTCCCGTGCAGGGTTGTGGGATAAAAGCCATTTGATGAGACAAATTGAGAAGTATGTTCTTTTTTTCGACGGTTCATATTTCATTCATCACAGGACTCTGGTTGACGTCTGTGACAGAAATAAAAATTTATATTTTGAGTGTCCTCAACAATGATTCTCACAATTCTTTTTCATCTTACAGGTATGCCGATATATATACCTCCAGGGTGTCAAATTTCTTACATTATACACCTTTCATGTATTTCCGCTCACAGGAACAGGTAACTACTAAACACCAAAGCTTAAATTGTTAAGGAATGCCAACATTGTCATCTTCATGCGCAACCCTGCACGTTGAAAGGACCGTATAAATTACCAAATGAGTAGAGAATGAGGATTTGAGATTTCGAACTTAGGACCTCTTGTAACCAAAACTCTGATACTGTGAGGTAACAATGTGAAAAAGAGGACAAGACTACAATATTAATGAACATGCAAATAAGCAAGCAATACATGACTATTTTATGCCTTTTACCACTGCAGACGCTTGCTCATGATTCGTACTCATACTACTGTTCGAGGTTTAATGGGTCTGCTGTGGATGACGAGGTCGACTTTATGTTGTAGAAGTGCATTTTTGGCTGTAAATATTGCTCAAGTTGACCATGTTGACCATACTAATTATTGTAGTATCTTGACTCCATTGTTGTTCTGTATGAATGATCCAGGCACTTTACAATTTTCAAGGTTATAAATTAATAATGAATAACAATGTTTAATTACTAATTAGTAATCAGTGCTTATCCAATGACCAGTGGATTGTTTATGCCTGACTTTCACCCCAACGTTGCTAGAATTCAAAGTGCCGATTATAGGGAAACATAGCGCACACAAGCTGTGAGAGGCTAATCAATTGGCGATACTAGTCGGTAACCAGCCTCTCACAGTTAGGACGCACTTGGAATGTTTTGCATGTATAAAGCATTTCTTTTCTAATAAAAATACATCTAGAAACTGTACAAAGCAACTTTGTTTTGGGAATTACTAATAAAGCATTTCCTTCCTACCTTTGTTCCATCCTTTCCCATAGGTTATTAGAGGCCTTGTCATAGACATAGAGAAAGGCAACTTAGTGAAGGCTGATCGATTTGGTTATGTAAAATAGGCACATTTACTTATCATTTTCTGAGGAGATGAGGCCCCAATCCCTTCAATATTTAAAGATGTAAAACACATGAAATTGAATGAGCCCTTCAAGTGGAGCTTAAAAGAACGGAGCATAATAAAAAAAATGATCTATTCCTATTGGTAATTTACCTCTCTGAATAAAATTACATTACATACTTTTTTTTCTTTGGATAAAAAGAATATAAAAGCTATCTAAGATGAGGCACTTGCATGCAATGCTACCAAAGAAGCATAAATGCCATCCTTGATACCGATCAAAGTTTCATGCTTTCCTTTCTCTGCAATGACTCCATTTTTCACCACTGCGATTACATCCACACTCTTTATTGTGGATAACCGATGGGCAACCACGATTGTCGTTCGATCCACCATGATTCGGTCCAATGCATCTTGAACCACTCGTTCCGATTCAGCATCAAGAGCACTTGTGGCTTCATCTAGTAGTAGCATCTTTGGTGTCTTCATTATAGCTCGTGCAATTGCCACCCTTTGCTTCTGTCCACCAGACAATTGAATACCCCGCTCTCCTACTATTGTATCATAACCCTGCATTGTTTTTCCAAACATAACATGGTTAATCTTCAACGTTCTGAATAAAATTCTGTGAATTTTCATCAACTAGACCTTCTCATTTATGCAGCACCATGGCAATAGATTATATTATAGTATTTGCGGCCAAAAGAAGTTGACAAGCTTGTTAATTTCGTGGTGCCCACCTGTTGTAAACTACTGATGAACTTGTGAGCATTTGCCAATTCTGCAGCAGCTATAATTTCAGCCTCTGTTGCATTCCCTTCCTTTCCATATGCAATGTTGGCTCTGATAGTGTCATTAAACAATACAGGCTCCTGGCTCACCAGTCCCATTTGCTGTCTCAACCACTTGAGCTGTAGCTTTTGGATTTCAAATCCATCTAATGTAATGTGACCTGAATCAGGGTCATAAAATCTCTGCAACAATGAGACGACTGTCGATTTCCCACTTCCACTTTCTCCAACCAAAGCGACTGTCTGAATAACATAATTCAAATTTGTAAGTCCCAGAAACTTGAATTAGACTACGAGGACCAAATCTTATGCATTGTTTGAAATGAGTAAAAGAATAAAACTGTTACCAAGTTACCTTGCCATGATGAATGGTCAAGCAAAGATCCTGGAAGATTGGTACATCAGGTCTAGTTGGATACTTAAAACTGACATGGCGAAGTTCAATTTCTCCCTTCACATTTTCTATAGTTGTTCCAGATTCATCACTAGAGTCTATTTTTGATTTCCGGTCAAGAATGGCAAATATGGAAGCAGCAGAGCTCTTTACTTTACCAAGATTAGGGGCTAGGGAACCTGACTGAGACACTCCAACAGCTGTCATCGTGAGAGCAAAGAAAACCTGCAAACCATGGAAATGCTAACAATCGACTGAATGGACTAATGAAGATTTAATTCCCAAGTAACACGTATTTAGCAGAGTTCAGATCCTCTGCTAATGTTTTCTCATCTATTTACTTACTTGAAGACTTGTAGTGCAAGGCATAAAAACATACCCGGAAAACATCAGAGAATGTTGTCTTGCCTGCTGCAACAAGTCGGGCTCCAACATAAAAACTGCAGGCATACACAGAAATAAGAAAAAAGAACGATAGCCCAAAACCTATCCCGCTGATTAACCCTCGTCTTATCCCTGTCTTAATAGGGCCTTCACATTTCTTCTGGTACAATTCAATCACCTTCTCTTCAGCACAAAAGGAAGCAATTGTTCGAATACTCCCCACTGCATCATTGGCTACTTGACTTGCGTCCTCATACATTTTCTGCAACAATTTAAAATTTTCAGCATTGACAAAAATGATTGGTCTTATATATATTATGTATGACGTATTGGATGGTGTTTTGACTGCACCAGCTACAAGTTCTATACTACAAACTTTTGTAAAGTTCGGAGTTTGGAGAAATACCTTTGCATCTGCACTGAATCCTTTCAAGTACTTGACTTGAGCATAACCAGTTAATCCTAATAGAGGCATCAAAACCAGGATTATAAGAGCAAGTTTCCAATTTGCCACAAAAGCAATACACAAACCAGCAATTGCAGTTGCTGAATTCTCAACCAGCAACCCTAGAGCATCTCCAACCAGCCCACGCAGAGAAGCTGCATCTGCGGAAAGCCTCGCACCAATTGCACCACTTGAGTGCTCAGTATCGTCAAACCAACTTACTTCCATGTAAACCACCTTCTCATAGCACATTGATCGAACTCGTTTTATTAACTTACAGCCTGCCACAGCAAAAAAGTATTGTCTTGCTGGCACTGCTATGAAAGTTACCACTCCAAGAACAATGAAGATTAATGCCCAAAACTTCAAGTCCTTACGGAGTTGAGGAGGTGGCTCGTAGAAGGTCTTGATTACACTGGATATCAATATCGAAAAAATAGGTAAGATTGCCCCATTGACTGCTGCAGCTATAGTACCTAGTAATAATACTGGGATCTCTGGCTTGTTCAGGTAAGCCAGGCGGCTAAGTGAGACTTCTGGAGGCAGTCTTGATGATGCAGAAGCAGGAATATCACGTCCTGCAGATGCTGGTTCAAGAGAATCGACTGCAGTGGGCACATCGTATGAGATTGAGAAGGAATGACGGTTACTATTTCCTCTTCCAGATGATCCCCGGCTTATGGATCGTAAGTTTGAAAATCTTTGACTTGAATGTCTTTGAGAATCCACGCTGCTAAGCCTTTCGTGATCATTTACTGCAGTCTGTTCTGACACGTTGCTCATTTCTTGCAACCTTATAAGCTGGCTATATGCCCCTTCAGGGTCCTTAACTAGCTCAGAATGTCGACCTGCTCAGTTGAAAACGATCAGTATGTGCAATACCCTTGGACTAAGAATAAGATGAATTGTAACATTATGTTGAACTATAGACAATACGATTTGGCCTTCAAATGGAAGAACAGGACAACATAAACAAAGGCATTACCTTTTTCAACAATTGTTCCTCGATGTATAACAGCAATGGTGTCAGCATTCCTTACTGTGCTCAAGCGGTGGGCTACAACAACAGTAGTCCGGTTGATCATAATTCTGTCCAGTGCCTCCTGCACAATGCTCTCAGATTCTGCATCAAGAGCACTCGTGGCTTCATCTAAAAGTAGAATCCTTGGGTCTTTGAGAATTGCTCTAGCTATTGCAACTCTCTGCTTTTGGCCCCCAGATAGCTGAGTTCCATGCTCACCAACCATTGTATCTAGTCCCTAAATGCATAAATCAGAAAACCACAAATAAGAAAAAAGGAATTGAATGAGTTGATCGAAATAATCCGAGTTTTTAGAAAATTCATGTGATATCTCTATATTTCCATCTTTGAAAATAATAAGATCACTGGATGTCTCAATAAGCTTCCATGGTCGTGGAAATTAAGAATTCACACAAAAAGTTTAGAGAACAAAATACCAGAACTTAGATGAAAGTTTAAATGAATTTAACCTGAGGCAGTTTGTCTATGAATTTAGCAGCATTGGCAAGCTCAGCAGCAGCCCTTATTTCTTCAGTGGTTGCACCATCCTTCCCATAGGCAATATTATCTTTAATGCTACAAGTAAATAAAACGGGTTCCTGGCTGACAAGGCCTATTTTCTGTCTGATCCATTTCAGCTGGAACTCTTTGAGATTAATACCATCAATAAGAACTTCGCCAGCTAGGGGGTCATAAAACCTCTCAATCAAACTGACTACAGTTGATTTACCACTTCCACTCTCTCCAACCAAAGCAGCAGTTGCACCACTAGGTATTGAGAGAGAAAATCCATCGAATATTTGTTCATCCGTTCTTGCAGGATAACTAAAATGAACATCCCTCAGTTCTATGTCTCCACGGATATCATGTAATTGTTTCCCATTAGTGTTAGAAGCATCAATCTCTGGCTTTCTGTCAATTGTCTCAAACATCTTATAAGCTGCAGCTTGTCCAGCAGCAAATGTACTCAAGCATGGAGATGCCTGCCCAAGAGACCTGAAAATTTATCATAGAAACATTGTTCTATCTTGATCTTCTGAAGAATCACGTATCAAATTTTGGACTGAAGGGGGGAGGGGGAGTAGTCAGTAGATCACGCAAAAATGCAAGCATGTTAACTAGTACAATAGTACTACACCAGTCAACAAATTTGTTCATTAAATTTTAATGAAATGCAACTTACATGGAGCCAGTCAACACAGAGAAAATTACATTAATGACTTCCCCTCCTGTATATCCTTTTTCAAGTATCATCTTTCCTCCAAACCATATAGCCAGAGAATAACTACACATCATAATCAGCATAACCGAACCCATTCCGAACCCAGATGCCAAACCCTCTTGCACACCAGAGTTGTAAGCTTTAATTAAGGAGTTGTTGTAATTAGCTATAGCTTGCTTTTCTCCTGTAAACGATGCAACCTGAATTGGGAACACCAATCAGTTTTAGTTCTACACTAAGAAAATAGAAATAATAAATTTTTGTTTTAAAGATCTTAAAGACAAGTAGGCCTACTGTTCTGATTGAACCAATTGTCTGCTCTACCACAGTTGCTGCCACGGAATAAGCAGTTTGTCCACTGGATGCCATCTTTGATATAAGGATGCCCATGAAGGCAACAGAGAGGACAAAAAGGGGGATAGAAGATAGCATGACAAAGGTGAGAAGCCATCCCTTAACAAATGCTATAACAAAGCCTCCTACGAATGTTGCAATTAACTGGATAAAAGTTCCTACCTGTAATAAGAAAATGAAAGAATGAGAGGTTACTGGAGAAAATAGCAACAGCTTAAGGCTTTTGTGTGTGGCATGTAAATACCTTCTCGCCCATGGCCTCTTGAATGAGCACAGTATCACCTGACATCCTCCCAACAATTTCCCCAGTGTTAATTTCTTTATCAAAAAAGCCAACATCTTGCCTCAATATTGTTTTCAAGTATAAACTTCTTATTCGAGCAGCCTGTCTCTCTCCAGTGACCATCCAGCAAGACATCTCTGGCATATTGAAAAAGCTACTATTCTCAGTTCCCAAAAAGCCAAATTATTTGTTTGGTGCACCAGCAGGCAGTTCAGTGTACTTACGTAGAAATGCAGCTGCAGCAGCTCCCACCGCCAAGTAGACAAACTTTAGAGCCACCTGAGAAT
>NC_024127.1:34889849-34921062 GCF_000346735.1 Prunus mume
CCCCCCAAAAAAAAAAAAAAAAAAAAAAAAAAAAAAAACCGGGCCCAAACCGGAAAACCGGATCGGGCCAACCAGTTCGGTTTGGTCCGGTTTTTCCACTGTTTTTACTAAAAACCGAACCGGACCGGACCGGATGAACAGTACCAGTTTCGGTTCTGGTTCGAGCTCTGTACCGGACCGAACCGGACCGTGCCCACCCCTAGGAAACATATTACAACCATTAATTGTGTATGTGCCAATAGGCTAGCGTTTAAGACAAATTTTGAGGATAATCTCTGAATTACATGAAAATACTTTCTTTCTTTTTTCCTTTTTCTGTTCATATGTGAAATTAGAAATTTTGTAAGAAGTTATTGGCGAAGTCTAGAACTTTGTTTCCATGGTTATCTAGAAATTACCAAGGACAGGGATGAGATATTCTCTTTGAACTGCCTGGTGGTGATAAGATGATATTTCTTATCCTCCCCCAACAAAACCCACCACCCCACCCCCCCTCCTCCTCTTCTCTCTTTTCCTCCCCCAAAATGAAGACAGATTTCCTTTGAAACAAAACTTAGAAGACGTAAGGCACTAGTTTTGCCCCATAGCTGGCTCGGGCAAGAATAGCCCCACGGCCAGTTTTTGTAAAAACAATTTAAAAAAAAGGCACAGCTTTTGCTGTCTTTTTCAATTGCAATTACCATTGAGGAGCTGCCTCGTGGCGCCCACAATGGTAATGGTCTAACGGCTATACTTGTTGATCTTTTTTTTCTTTTTGTTTTTCTTTGTTTTATTTTTTCCAGTTCCCAACTAGCTGACCCTTTTTTTCTTTTGTTTCACTTTCTCACCTAAAAAATCTCTCAATTACTTCAAACATTTCTACTTGTTTTTCTTTTTTCATTTTGCTCAAAATTGTTGTTCTAAAGTATGGCTCAAAAATAAATTTTTGTGTTGCTTTTCTTATGCTTTGATTTTTTTTTTTCACAAATAAAATAATAATAAACTAAAATAACAAATTTTGAGCTCCTAGCCTCTCACCACCAGCAGAAGCACAAAAAATTTGAGAGGCAAGATTTTGTGAATGGTACCATTTTGAAGGGCTAAAACAGCCCCTAGCCCCTTGCCCCTTGCATTAGATGTGCTCTCATATTTATAGACGTCATGTTGTTTCATTTGTAATAGTTATTATTATAAGGGAGAATAATAAGAAAACACTTACGAAAACAACATGTATTGTCATTTGTATATTATATATAGGAGTTGTAAATAGATCAGAATGCAATTGCTTGTGTTTCATATGTTTGACTGGATGTGAAATGTTTTTATCTGTAGGAACACAACAAGCGCCCTCCATGATCTGTTCAACAGGGGCAACGACCTCTACCCTTGCCAATCCTGTTCATTAAACTGCTTATGTGAGGCGTGCCTAGAAAGTATAGAGAAGAAAATTTGTGACTAATTTGAAACATTTTGCACATGCAGCATGTAATAATGTGGTACTGTATATGAAAATCAACTTTACACCTATGGCAGAAACATGTACCATGTCAATTAATAAACGTAACATATTTGAGGGGGAAAGAGGTAACTAGAGTGAGCTCAAACAGTTGAATGTTCATTCAATCATCAGCCGGATGTCCTCGTCACTCTCCAGAAATGAGCCAAGAGTCTTTCTTAGAACGTTGAAAGTTCTGTCATCCTGAGTTTATAAGCAGAAAATGTAGTTTTGAGACATGTTTGCATATACATAGAGATATCAGTACAAGCTTCTTCTTCGTTTTATTTTTCAAGGAAGAGAGAGAGAGGGGGTACCTGCTTCTTCTTTTTCAACGACTCTTCCAGTGTAGCGAATTTTATCAGTAAAGCTTTCTCATGCTCAGATATCAGACTCCTTTCTTTCTTTCCTAACATGACATCAACCCATCATAAATTTTTGGTGTATTCGATTTCACTATAAGGAGGAGTAAAGGAGTTTTGTTGCTTACTCAGTTGTTCATATCGTGTGCAGAGACTTTCCTTCTCTTCTTCATAGTTGGAAATGATGCCCGTCAAATAGAACAACATGTTGTGGAACAATAGGAAATATGAATTTAAAGATAATAATAATTCTCAACAGAATTGTAATAATCAAATACATTAACAAATTTACATGAAATTAATGTAAATCAATAAACACGAATAGAAATACTGACAGCGATCGAGGCTTGCAAGAATTGCAATGTCCTAAAGACAGATTTCGCCCCTTCCTTTGTGCTTGCAATTCTATAGGCGTCCATATCCCAGGATTCAACAATCGATAATCCTAAATTGAAGCACTTCAATTTAAGACTCTGGCGAATCAATCATATATTTGTACTCTTAAGACAAACCTCATAAGTATTTAACAAAAAAGATAAAATAGAGTATAGGGGAATACTCTCCCCATACTCTATTTTTCACTAAAAGAACTCTCTCCATCCTAAGGAGATATTCAAGTTGATGAAAGGTGCTTGATTTATATAAAACTCAATCCACTCCTGATAAAACAACGTATCTATGAATTAGTGTAAGTTCAAGAGATACAACCTTTGCATCATTATGCTTTGAAAAGCAACATGCACAAATCTAAGGAAACCGACCTGTTGGAGAAATTAAGACACGTCTCTTAGAGAAACTTATTTTTCATTCACTATAGAAATTAAATATTATTAAATAATATAAAATTTCCCACACAACAATGCTTAACAGAGTCGATAGTGTTCGACAATTTCACTTTCCTTGGACTTGTCAAGTTGGTTATTGCTCTTAAATTTTTCAACCTCTTTAGATGGAGGTGTAGTATCTTTTTTTTTTCTTTCCATTTCTAAGATAAATAACAGTACTTTACATGTTCGCATTCAATTTCACGCGAATAAAAACCTTTAGGATTTGCTTCAATGTTGGAAGGAAATTTTCCACTTTCATTAACAGCCAAAGAATTAGTTCATTTGGAAATATGACTGTTGTGCTAATGGTACCTCCAAGTTCCAACAAAGCAATGAAGAGAGCAAACAGCAAAAGATATTTGGTAAACAGGTACATGTTTGGCCTATTCAAAAATGTGAATCAAGAAATGGGAATGGAGCAAGAGATATTAATCAAAGTTAATTGTCCATAGGTTACAAGGCTCTCATTTATATAGAGCTATAAACACTAACAGTAACCTAGCGTTCCTCGTTGATTTAGGAAAAACAAATAAAAATTTGGCGTTACCAAAATGGGTAGATTCCACAACTTAACCAAGATCACAAAATTAGTAATATCAATCCAAGGCAACTCACATTATTGTAGCATGGCTCCCTGAAAAGACCAAATCAGAAGAAATCTAAAAGATTAATTAAGTTTTAGGTTGAAATCTTTATCGTGCACTTCTTCTTCTTCTTCTTCTTTTTTCTTTTTTTTTTTTTTCTTTTTGCGATTTTTTAAAATGATAAAATATTTTATTATAAAAGGCAGATTACTCCCAAAGGTGATCAATTTTATTGCAGAAGATAGAAGATGTTGGCAGATAACTATTAAGCGTTGAGGGATATGGATTTAACAAGATTATGAATATATCATAGCTACTAGTAAATGTTTTGAAATCCAAATGTAGATAATTATGTTTAAATTAGTTAATTAAACAAAACTATCCTAAACCGAAAAGGTTGGGGTCCATTTGGGTGATGCCGGCTGCTTGGCCCGCAGGTTCTTTTCTCACTCCTACTTGTATTAGGAAAAAGGAAACACTATATAAATATTCCACTCCACTCCTCTCCACCAACACATCCAAAATAGAAACAAATGGCTCTCATTCGACAACGCCGCCAGCTTAATCTCCGCCTCCCCTTGCCCGAACCCTCTGAGTGCCGCCCATGTTTCTCCGTTCCCCTCCCTCCCATCACCGCCGTCACAAACAACTCTTCCTTCGGCACTATGTCCGCCGCCGATCTCGAGAAACTCCAAGTCCTCGGCCACGGTAACAGCGGCACCGTCTACAAGGTAAATCACAAGCGGACATCCACGACCTACGCTCTCAAACTCGTCCATGGCGACTCCAACGACCCCACAGTACGCCGTCAGCTCTTCCGCGAGATGGAGATCCTCCGCCGCACTGACTCTCCCCACGTCGTCCGCTGCCACGCTATCTTTGAGAAGCCGTCGGGAGATATCGGGATCCTCATGGAGTACATGGACTCCGGCACCCTCGAGACCTTGCTTAAAGCCCAAGGCACCTTCTCCGAGCCCAATCTTGCCCACGTCGCCCGCCAAGTTCTTAACGGCCTCAACTACCTCCACATCAACAAGATCATCCACCGCGACATCAAACCCGCCAATGTTTTGGTGAACAGCAACATGGAAGTGAAAATCGCCGACTTTGGCGTGAGCAAGATCCTGTGCCGGACCTTGGACGCCTGCAATTCCTACGTGGGTACTTGTGCTTACATGAGCCCGGAAAGATTCGACCCGGATACTTACGGCGGCAATTACAACGGCTACGCCGGTGACATATGGAGCCTAGGGCTGACCCTGATGGAGCTTTATATGGGTCACTTTCCGTTGTTGCCTCCAGGTCAGAGACCCGACTGGGCCACGCTTATGTGCGCCATATGTTTCGGAGAGCGGCCGAGCTTGCCAGAGGGGGTGTCGGAGGAGTTTCGGAGTTTCATGGAGTGTTGCTTGCAGAAGGAGTCCGAAAAGCGATGGACCGCCGCTCAGCTTTTGACCCACCCCTTCGTCTCTAAAGACCGGAGTATATCCGTTCCTGATGGGTTGCTGGATTTGTACGCGAGTTACCGTTTGTAGGGTTATGAGTTTTGTTGTAAGGTTCTGTGTTTTGTGTATATACTGGGCTGGATTCGGATTCGGATTCTTTCTTTATGAAATTACTTAATTTCCTTTCAATCTTTTCAAGTTGATGATGTGCATCCTACTGTTTATCTTTAATTAAACTTGATTAAGAGAATGAAAATCAAATTTCCTCTGATTCTTTCAATTGATTCTCGCTAAAACATCATCAAGTTCATTAACTGACTTTCCAAGTAACTAGAAAGGTCAGAGTTGTCGCAATTACTTAGAATTTGAAATTGGCGAGGAATTGACCAACCTTACTAGCTTAGCTGTACAAGACTAGACTAGTCAATTTGGATCTATATTGGAAGATAGAAGGAATTAGCAGATAGAGTTTATTTAGAAACCCAAACACGATTAAATTAAGCAAAAAGCTTGTAGCTCAAGTGGTTAAAAGTATTTATTTATGCACCTTATGTCACATACCTGTGGCTCATCAATATTAAAGACCTTCACATGAAATTAAACAATTTCGACTTTTTTCCACCCATATGAAATTTCAAAAGACAACTATTTCCCCAGAAAAAGATTAATTTTGTACCCCAGAAAAAATACATAGGGTCATACTTGAGCATCGGGGTGAAATATGTACATTATGTTTTATTATAGAATTGTATCTTCATCTGGTAACATGTCTATATCATTCATTACTGATGAAAAGGTTAAAGGGAACACATTTTCAAGTCCTGCATGATGCATGGAAATTGAAGAAAAAAGAAACCTAAACACACTTCGTTTAACATTTTAAGAGCAATCATCTATGTTTTATTTGGACCAGCACCACGGTACCAGAAATATAAGGAGAAAAGAAAAGCAAGAATTTGGAAAAATTGCATGGAAACCAAATGAATAATAAAACAGTAACATAGGGGTGTGAGCCCTCTAGCTAGGGCAAATTGGTGAGATAGCATTCTGGAGCAAAGCCTTGAGGGAATCTCTTTGTGTCTGTGCAGTAATTATAGATCATATAATTATTTTGCACCCATGTCATCTTCCCTTGATCTGAATAATCAAGCTTCTCCCAATACCATGCTCCTTTGCTGGCATTGGAATTTGGAGAATTTGAATCACAAGAAGAAGTTCCAGAAGACCAAATGCAACCATCAGCATTGAAATTCTGGTAGGATGCAGTGAAGGGTGATTGGGTCCAATCTATCTTCACCAGTCCACCTCTTGTGGCCCAGTTGTCAGCATTCCAGAGACTGGAGTATAACCTCACAGGCTGGTAGTTGGGGAATGGAATACCATAAGACTCAAGGTTCTTGAACTGCCTAATGGGGAGGCCATCAACCAAGAAGCTACATATACATGCAAGAGTATTATTAACCAAAATGCAAAGATTGTATGTTTGTGAATTCAGAGTAATTTCAGAGTGATCATATTAATTGATCACATGATATGACAATTGTGATATGATATGACAATTATGATATGTTAATCAATAGTTACCAAAATAATTTATATAATGAGAGCCACATATGAAACTCTGATATCATTCTGTCACACACTAGGTTCGGGATTTTACTCTATCCCGAATCCCAACATAACAAGAATGTGGTCAACATATATTACTTTTCACGTCATCAGCTAATACATAAAGTTAAAATCAAATGCAGTTCATTTAACATTTTTATGTTTGCTTACATGATATTTTGGGGATTCCAAAGTATAGAATAGGTGTGGAAATCAGCAGTGGGGTCAAACCAAAGGTAGAATTGCTGCTCTCTGTTGCCCTTGCCTTGGCAGAACACATTTGTATGAAGTATGTAAGGGTCACCACTAAGGTTCCCCAAGAATTCGAAGTCTATCTCATCATGATATGACCCTGTTGAGGATAACTGAAACATATATATGTATACCAGAATACCACAAGCATCAGAAAACACATAAATTCATGCAATACATGTAAAAATGCATTTAATTCTCAGGAGACTTACATAGAAGGTAGTGACAGTGCCAGCAGAGTTTCCAGCAACAAGCTTAATTTGCATATCTATCTTTGCATATAGATATTGATTATATGACTCAAAAGCTGAGCCACTAACATTGTCAAGAGAGACAGTTAGGAGCTCTCCATTGTTGAGCATTTTAGAATGATCATCCCCTCCCCATGTTATGTAGAAGTCTTGATAAAACTTGCCAGAAAATGCAACCCTAGAAGTGCTGATTATGGAAAGGAAAAGCAGCAAAATGGCTGAAACATTCGAAGCAGAAGCAGAAACCATTGCTTGATGTAGAATTTGGAAAAACAGAAATTTAATTTGAGTGGTTTTGGCAGACTGATTTCTTCTTCTTTTTTCTCTTTTTTTGAGAGAGGAAGACTGCTTATTTATAATCGTGACTATGTGCAAACCATAGTGTGTGGCAACAACAAATTGATTTCGTGGCTTACATTTTAATCCATCATAGATTATCGAAGTTGCCCTTTCATTGGTGGTTTATGATTTTTATATTCACAAACCATGTCAACAGGAGAAAACTAGAAAATAAATAAGTATTTGACTTGATTTCAGAAACTTCATGTCACTGGCAAACTATGAGCCAAGACTAATATAGGCTTGAACGTGATGGGCACCCAGCTTATAGAAAGCAGCTAGCCAGCTAGCTACCATCACAACAAGTACCAGTTGTTTCCCACCTGTGTAACAAACCATTCGTTGACACAACTAGCCAGTGGTTTACTTGTCTTGACTTTTTGAGAGTTTAATATTTGTTTATTTATTTATCTGCCTTTTGATTCATTATGCATGAACTCCTGGTTTTATATATATATATATATATATATATATATGGTGGTAATATTTACCCACAGACCCGGTGTGTTTCTTTAATAACAATGACAACTAACTAGTTCTAAGAATCCCAATTTGTATTTATAGAGGGAAGGAAAATTTACATAAGATTCATTAATTTGCATGCTTAAACGATAAATCTTGAAAAAGTAGTAGATTGATTTCTAAATTATTACTTCATAGGAATTGTTAAATAAATAATTTGAGTTTTATGGAATAGTGGTGTGAATTCTATTACCTTAGTTATTCTTGTCATTAATTTAATATTTATTTTAGTTTATTGTCATTTCCATATTTTTTATGCTCAATTTATTTCTCTTTTTCAACCAACCAACTAACCCTTGAATCGACTAGGTTAGTAATTGAATTAATTAGGATTTTGATTAGTTTTCTATCTTTTTCACGTAATCCATATGAGTACGACTTCGTTCTTACACATCTATATTACATTCGGTCGTGCACTTGCGAGTTTATAAATTACAAACAACACCATTTTGGGAACAACACTTATTCAAAGCCTTTTATGAAAGATGTGCTACGGGGATGTAGGCATTAGAGGTAGAGTTCTGGAGTTGATTTTTTCACTTTATCACCTCAATTAAGTATCAAGTCATTCTTTCTGAGTATAAGCAATTGGGGTAGAGAGAGTTTACACAAATATTCATTGGTGGTTGAGGACTTCGAACACTACCCACATCGGTGTAGATGGAAGAGCTCAATCAACTGAGCTATACTCAACTGACACTATCAAGCTAGCCATTCTTAATAGAGAAGTTACTGAGAATTTATATTGTGTATGAAAAATTTATCTCATACATATAAGGTTGTGGATGCTAAGCAGCAGTAGAAATCAATTAAATTAGGAGAGCTGGTCCTCAAATCTCCCATTTTTGTAGATGACCTCATGCTCTCTCCCAAGAAGCCATCAGCTGACTATAACAGACCTAACTGGGCCAGACACAACAGCCCAACGTTTGGGCCATGGTCAAGCCCATTAAACAGGCCACTGCCTCATATAAGCCCAATAGGGCCTAGTCGAAATCAGTTGACAGCATAGCCTCCTCAGCGGAGGTGTACTCTTCAACCATGCTCACTACTAAACCGAGCTCACAGATTTACAGGATCACCATCATCTACGGATGGATCGCAACCACTATCCTAGTTTTTTCTCTAGAGAGGAAGAGTTTTGCGGCTAAGAACCTCATGTCACCTTGGTGACTAGGAATTGTAATTGAATTCTGATTTGGTGTAAAAATCGAAGTTTGAGTTCGCGGAACATAGCACTAGGAACTTCGATTGTGTTTATTTCTCCGTCCTATCTTTTGATTAATTACATATATATATATATATATAATTAGGCTCACAGTCAATCCAAGTCCAAACAAGAGCCACCAAGTGGCCCCCCAATCCAAACTAAATTATTAAACTGACCAAGGTTTATAAAGACTAGAAATGTGTTCTAATGTTCCAATGTGGATTACAAATTTCAACTCAAACTTTCTTTATTATTATTTTTATATAGAAATTTTAAGATTACATTTATAATTCAGCCAAAAAAGTCATTAGCCACAAATGGTCATTACAATAACGAAGCGATCTAACATCGAAATTAAGACAATCTGATGCGCCTCCACTAACGATCATGCAAGATCGAGGAAACTTTGGCATAGGCATCCCAACTAAGATTGCAAACTCATAATAATAATAAAAAGATAAAGCTTGAAAAAATCAAGGCATAACAATACAAATAAAACTCTCACAGAGTAGAGATGAAAAGTAATCACAAATGAGAGGTGAAAGGTTCTCACAAAAGGAGATGTGAAAACGATTATAGGAGTGTTTTTTTACTCAAACTTTCTTTTCAAATCCAACACCTTACAATTCCATACCATAAACATCATAATGTACTATAAATAACATTTTTACAGTAAACAACGACATTTTCTATCTCACATATTACACTAATTGTAAGAAATATATATCAAATACCCTATTTTGAACATCTCAATTAATTTAATATATAAAAAATTAGCTTTTGCAAACTCTGGTTGCAAGATTAGAGTCTAAGATTTGCTGGCTGTGCATTCTGGAGGGAGGCCCTGTGGAAATCGCTTTGTGTCTGTGCAATAATTGTAAACCATGTAATTCTTTTGCACCCACTGAAGCCTCTCTTGGCCGGTGGAGTCTAATTCTTGTGAGAGCAAAACAGACCTGGTTGAGTTTGAATTTGAAGAAGTGCAAGAAGTGGAACCAGAGGACCACCATACACAGGCATTGTCCGCATTGAAATTCCTGTATGAAGCAGTGAAAGGAGCTTGGGTCCAATCTGTCTTGACCAGACCTCCTCTTGTAGCCCAGTCATCAGCGTTCCAGAGGCTTGAATATATCCTCATGGGAAGGTTCTTTGGGTATGGAACACCAATCGACTCCGAGTTCTTGAACTCTCTAATGGGTGTGCCATCAACATAGAGGCTGCAACACAGAGAAAATATATTTCAATAAGGACTGCAAAGAAAATAATGTTATTCTCGGCGACTAATGTATTCTTTTGCGGGATATGTAGCATGTTTTGTTGTTTGATTGACAATTTGGCATCACACGTTGGACACGTGTTTTATGTAGTTTATGGTCCAAAATAACCGTTTAACAACATAACATGCTAGAATCTGTGCTAACATAACGTGTTAGACTCTGCGAAATTAAAAAGATTTTTGAGAATATTATCATTGATCACTTACACAATATGTTGGGCATTCCAAAGAATCGAATATGTGTGGAAATCAGCAGTGGGGTCAAACCAGAGGTAGAACTGCTGCTCTTTGTTGCCTTTTCCCTGGCTGAAAACATTTGTGTGAACAATATAAGGATCACCACTAAGATTCCCCAAGAACTCAAAGTCTATCTCATCCCATGAAGTCCCTTCTGAGCGCAACTGCACCACATATACAAATTCATGTTTGTGCATTAGAAATTAATTAGCATAGAACTCTAAACTCTTTAACCAAGATTTATGTGAAAAATAATGACTTACATAATAGGCCGTGACAGTGCCAGCAGAGTTACCAGGGACAAGCTTGATTTGCATATCAATCTTTCCAAAGAGATATTCATTGTTGGACTGGAAGCCAGAGCCAGAGGCCTTGTCAAGCGAGAGAGTAAGAAGCTCCCCGTTGTTGAGTGTCTTTCCGCGCCCATCGCCCCATGTAACCTGAAAATCCTGGTTGAAGTTGCTAGCAGAGGCAGCCACGAAACAGCCAACCATGAGGGAAATTAGTAGAACGTAATTTGGAGGACATAAAATTGTAGCCATTTCTTGAAGGACCACTTGACTCTCAGTTGTGACATTTATATAGCATTGGAAATGCGTGTGTTGAAAGGTTCTTAATTTTCTATATTCAATGTTATGATGAATACATAGTTGGTGATCGCCGTGTGGGGAAAAGGAGAAGCTAGATGTAACCAGCTGGATGCCAAAATATGCTTTTTACTCAGTCATTTTCATATCAAAGTGGTTTGGTTGGAGGAACCCACAATGCTATTTCTCTGTAGCGAGTTCCATTTTCAAACATATACTAATTGCATCTAGGAAAGTATGGCGGCATAATAAAGTGGCTAGCTCACCAAATTATTTTCAATTCAACTATTTTTTATTCTAGACGGCATAATAAAGCGGCATAATAAAGTGGTTTAGTTCTATCTTCATTTCTACATCAACCTATAGGATCTAACCACTCTTTTTCTCGAGTTCCAGCTTGCTCCAGTAATTGACCATGTCAAGCATTTGAGTTTTCTACAGTTCGAACCAAATTGTTCTAGACGTTTGCCAAGCGTAGGATGCTGTTTGTTTATGTATTTATTATAAAACAACTAATCTAAATAGAACCATAAAACAATGTAACTGTGATCATAATAAGCATCAGATACAAAATATAAACGGTTGTATTTTATTTACGTGTATTTATTTTTATTGAAAATAGTGGATGGCTTTAAGTGGTACTTTTTGAATTCGGGCTAGGCCATCGAACTTGAATCATGTTCACAGTCATACTATACTATACGAGTCATTCTATAGTGAGGGCTTTATATATGGTCCTTAGATTGTGTTATATCTCTTAACCGTTGGATCAGGCTAACTAATTTGATTCAACGACTAACTAATTTGATCTAACGATTTTAAACTTTTTGAAGATAACAAATAACTGATTTCTCGTTTTAAATTGCCAAAACATCCTCAAAATTAAGGTGTCATCTCGTTTTAAACTTTTTGAAGATAACGAATAACTAATTTCTTTTTGCTTTTAACAATTTTCTTTCTCGGTTGTTTATCTTTTAAAATTTGACTTTTTGGTTACATTATCTGATCTTCTTTGTAATTTACTTTGTACTTCAAAAAAAGAAGAAGTTGTATTTGAATAAAAGATCTTGAGCGAGAGAAAAAGCTCAGTAACATTTTCGTTTTTTTTCCCCAAGTCCATGACTACGTAGGGGCCCACGTAGTAATCTGATCTCGATAGGCCCAGTTCATTACTCACATGGTTTGACAAAAATGGTTGAGCCTATCGTTTACCTATTTGAGACCTAACTTCTTGTGCTACAGAGGCCTAGGCTATCCCAAGCTTAGAGCATCCACAATAATGCTATCTATTTTTTAGCTAAAATTTGGCTAAGAATATAAGAAAGCTATTTTAGGAGCTCTTTAAAAAATTTCAACTCCAACCATACTCCCTAATTTGGAGAGTCATAAATGCTTTAACTCTTTTTTAATTGGTCCATCTCTATTATAAAATAAAATAAAAAATAGTTAGCATTAAATAAAGGTTTGAAATACTCATTGAATAAAGCAGCATTAAATTATAGAGAGCCACTAGAAGTCCTTTCTCTCTCCTCAGATTTAGGAGCTCCTAGAGGACTCCCTATTTTAGGAGGTGGATAGGGAGTGTGGTTGGAGTTGCATTTTTACGATTCCTCTCTAAAATTTGTCTAAGGAGGTGGTTTACGGAGCCCATTGTGGATGCTCTTAGGTCACATAAATCATAACTTCAGAGAAAATTGACAATAACAACTTCAAGTGATTTATGACAGTTGGTTTACCAATCTTCAATTGAAAATGATTTAAATAAATCCATTGTTACAAAATTCTATGACTAATTATTTGTGATTAATTATCTCACACTTTAAAGAATTAATGAGTGTTCATAATTTAAATATAGTGAACATAAACTCATGACACGTGAACAGTAATTTGTTGAATATAATATTTGAGGATAATCTTTCTCGGTAGTAGTAACCCAATTAAATAAGTATAGAACACAGCAAAAGGAAAAAGAAATTTCTTGTTTCTTAGAACATATAACAATGAAGTTACAAAGAAAAAGGAAAAAAAACAAGAGAACCGAAAATAAAAAGTTCCTAGCAAACAGGTCCAAACAATCCGCAGTTTTTTAAATTCCCACAGTTAATGCCTGTAGCAAGTTAGTGGGTTAAGTCTTTGGCTGTGTCATTGAGCCATTGGTCATAGTTAGTATAAAATTCTGATGGTAAATCGCAAAAACGTTGACCTTTTTGGTACCCATTGAATTGCTGAGGATTCTGGAATGAAAGTGTGGATGAAATTGATACCACTCCAAAAGGACCATCAAAACCTGTACAAACAATAAATTGATTGATTTGTGACCTAAAACTCATGTAACATCAAACAATACTCATTAAATTTTGGATATGTGTTGTACTTACCCATACAATTTGTACTGTTGAGAATTTCTGATTGATCAGTATTGTAATAACAGTTCTGGTTAGACAACAAAGAAGTTAGCTCATGTGAGTTTGCTGGAGGATGATCGACTACTTCACCAGAAACATGTGCATTGTCTTGTGAATTACTTCCAACATTTGGTTGTTCCTGAATTTCGACACCATTATTATTCGATTGGTTCGAATCTTTCGAGTGATTGTGCTTGTTATATATCCTAGACAAAACACAGTCATCAAGCTGCAAAGAGAAAAAGAAAAACACTTAATTAGGTCAAATTAAGTGTTAATTGGGAGGCACAACAAAATCTTAAAGAAAAACAAAAGTTACAAATTAATAATTTGGAGAAAATAGTAGTAAAAATCTATGAATATTCAAACCCTCATGTTATTTCTGTCTTTTCTCTTGGGAGGAGCATTGACTTGGAATTCATGCATCTTCCAGTCTGTCTTGTCACCATGGGGAGGTTTTCCTCTGTAGAAAACCAGTGATGTCTTGCTACCAACTTCAACATCCTCAAACTTCACTTTTTTTTTAACCCCAGTAGCTTTCCAGTATCCATCCCCTGCTGCTCGGTTCGGACGTGCACCATTAGGGTACTTTTTGTCCCTTGATGTGAAGAAGTACATCTCATCTTCTCCATATGACTCGTAAATTTCTGCAAATATAAACCAAGTACAGACTTGAAGGCTTACCCAGACTAACATGTAGGATATATATAGCATAAGAATTAAAAGTAACCTGATAGTGTGTCTGGGTTGAATTTGTACAGTTCAACATCATGAATCTTATTCGGAGGCAATGGTTCGTTGGCGATTTTCTTCCTCAAGTAGATAGCAACAAGTTCTCCATCCAAGGGTTTGAATCTATACCCCGGTGGAATTGAATCGAAATAAGAAGCATCATCATAATAAGAATCATAACTACCAGTATGTCCTCCATGGAGATCACTGCCATTCTTGGTGACAATGGAAGCCTTGCTACTTATACTTTGCTTCTCCATGGTTTGTTAGAGCATGTCCCGCTTTTTGATGCTATGGGACTAATGAGAGGAGTAGTTGGACTTATATGCTAATTGTCAATACGAGAATTTGAGTTCGATATGTTCACCCTTTTTTTTTGGAACAGTGATTAGAATTAGTTTTCATTTGAAAGTTTGAGTCCTTATCGCCATTATCTTTTGGATAAGCAATGAATATCTCTAATCATTATTTTTCTTTTTATTATTACTATAGCCCCTTGGCACGTGAGCATGTGCCAATTGATTTTTATTTTTTATTTTTTTATTTTTAAAATTAAGAAAAGATAACATGGGTAGTTATGTTCCATAAAAGTATGACCTATTATCTGGAGAAAAAAAAATAAAAAAAATAATTTTTTTAATATGAAAAAAAAATGTGAATTTACCATATTATCCTTATTTAATTAATAATTTCAATTCTTAATGTTTGAATTAACCAATGATATTTTCATGTATTTTGAATATCTTACCATTCTCGACATTTTGCTTTATATATATAGATTATGAGGTAACTATAATATTATTTTTAGTTGAACTTGGGGATAAAGTAAAGCCGAAGTTTACTCATGGGACCAACATTATAGGAATCCCATCCATTTTGCAAATGCAAGGGCTGCATGATCTGCTACTCTATTCGCTAGTTGACTAACCCATGCAGTGCCATTTATAATTTATTTCAAGTAGCAATGATGCATTGGTTTCTAGTCTGACTCCGTCTAAATTAATCTCAGCCCATAATACTCCATCGTATCAAAAGAATTTAATTTATTTCAAGAATAATATTTAGATGCGTTGAATTTTGAGTGACAAACAAACGAGAAGCGTCCATACTTTCCCAATGGGCCTTGAAATCACTAGTGTTTTGGGTTGATCGTTATCCGTTTTAGGCCTTTAGATCAACACGGCAGGCAAATAATGCACATCCTTATATGTTGCAGCAAGCTTAAGAGCATTAGGTTGTTTGCTTTTGGTCTATCCCAACAGGTTCTAGCCTAGTGAAAAAAGCTTTGACCTACAGATAAGAGATCTTAGATTTGAATGCCCATGACATCTCGGTTGTATGTGTGTGTGAGAAACCCCCTCCCCTTCATCTCATTGACATTTCATTTATTTATGGAAAATACTTGCATCCTTTTCTTATAAATAGAAGGCAAGAACAAAGAATGTTGCAAGCTATAATTTGCACGAAGGAATAATGTCTTGTTTCCTAAAAGGAGGAAAGCGATTTCTTTTGTTTAATATTTTTGATGAAGCTAGTACACTGAGTATAAACAAAATTAAGATCTGCTAAGGATTTTTTTAGCCCCTTTTCAGTTTTCAAATCCTCATTTCCAAAAGTTGAATAACTCATGGCTTGCTGTTTTAAAAGTTGAAAAACTCATTCTTGTCCACTAAGCAAGATATTATATCTGCTACACTAAGCCAGTCGAATACGTGTACAATAGTTGCGAAAATTTCATAATATTTACAACGAGAAATTTTGAGAGAGTGATGATATGAAATTCGAATGGTTTAGGAATTTTAGTTGTTGGTAGTAAATGGTTGATATTAATGTACGCAATGAAACATATTATTAAATGGTGATACCCAATATAAGAAATTTAAGGGTAATTTTCATTTTACTACATTGACGTTTATTAAGTTTCAGCCTTCGATATATCCAGTTTTTTTCGTCTTAGTCGCATACATAACGTGTATTTACATATCACTTTTATACCTTCGTTAGTTTGACTGTCATGTTCTTCCTTAAATAATGACGTGCCAATTAATATTGCCATGTGAACCCACCCATATCTTGCCACATGGACTAAATAATGAAAATATATTTAATTGATTAATTACAATTTAAAAAAAAATTAAAACTAAAATAAATTTATTTTTTTGTTAGAGCATCTGCAATGGTGAGGGTCATTTCAAATTTATTTCAAATAATTGAATTTTTGACTTGCAGTGGTAAAAGTTCAATTCATTTCAAAGATCAATATTTCATTTCAAAGATCAATAGTTCATTTCAGATGTCAATAAAATGAACTCTAAAATGAAATTCATTTCAATAAGCTGGCCCACCATAATAACTCTACAGCCTCTCTCTCATTGAAACATGGACAACATTACTTATTACTTATAATTTTTTCATTATATTCAATTAGTGTAAACTAACCGTTATTTTTTTTTTTCCAAAGCTACTAGCCGATTTATTTTACTGTTTAAAAAAACAAACGTTAATATATATATTAGCCATTACTGATTTGTATTAAGAATTTTGCTTGGTTTCAATATGGTCAAAGTCCTCTTTGTTTTGGTTTCTATGTGGTCAAATCTTTGTTTTGATTTCTATGTGGTCAAGTGTTTGTATTGGCTTCCATGCTTTGAATTTATGCATGCTTAACCAGATTCAATTTTGCGTATTCGTATTCAATTTTGTTAAGCAATAACTTGAAAAAGATGTTGCTCCAATATGTCTCATTTAATCTCAACTTCCAATTCTTCATAAAAAAGTGTTAATATAATATTGTCACCAACCAAATAAAATTTTATTGTTAATATATGTATTTGAAAGATCTATTTGAAACCATGTTAATTGTATAATTCTTATTGTAATTAACTTTATTCGTTTTATTTTATTCAATCATTTAAAAAGATATTTAAAAATATAGTTTTTAATTTGTAAGCTATTGAATTGCATCACTGCAAGTGAAACTGTAGTTTAGTTCAATAGAATTCATGTCAAAATTAGTTACCTCACTATCCTTTTTCTATGTTCAACTCTAGTTAGACTAGATGAGGTTTCAATGCGTCTATTGTCTCTAACCCCTTTAATATTCTTTTTTTATTTTTTATAATACAAGCGATAGTCTAAATTACAAAAAAGAGCCTCACACACACAATCAAGATGCCACAGAACACTACTAGAAAATTGAGTAGAAGCCATTGTTTTCTCAGCCACTGTATTTAAATGGTGGCCATTGTTTCAGTAGGCTAAACCTCTCTAATATTCTTTAATTTGAAAACTAGTTGCATAATATATTCATTTACTTATGTGCAAGGAAATAATTTAGGTTTGTACTAGGGGAGGAAGAACCTGCTAGTAGTGCGGTGAGTAATTCGACCAAAATCAGCAGGCTGGGCAGCTTGCCAAACAAAAATCTGACCCCCCATGATACAAAATAAAAATAAAAAACCCTGGTCAAAAAGCTCTCAAAGCGTGTTATCTAGTGAAGGTTGCATGGTTTGTGCACTTGTGTGACATGCACATTTTCACACATCAAAACAAGGACTAGTCTCATGCATTGCCACCTGTGTCCACCTATTCCTCTCTACCTCACAACTTGGCACTCTGGGATTATTATCTCCTTCCTTCCTCCACCTCTCTCTCTCTCTCTCTCTCTCATCACCTTTAAATTGCAAAACCATGCCTCCCAAATCACACCAACTCACCAAAAGTTTACACATTCCTAAGTCTCTCTTGCCCTGCCACTATACTTGTATCTCTTGCTCTCTTACCCATTATTTAAAGCATTCATAGGATTTCTGCTCCCTCCCAAACAAACCAATATCCAATCAAATTAGAAATATAACTAAACCCTAAATTAGTCAGTGGCTTCGTTTTGTTTTCCAATGTTGTTAATGTTGTTATTGGTTAGTTCCATTTTGGTTTGCTATGCTGGAAACTTGAACGAAGATTTCGACATTACATGGGGAGATGGCCGTGGAAAAATACTCAACAACGGTCAGCTCCTAACCTTGTCACTCGACAGAGCCTCTGGCTCAGGCTTCCAATCCAAGCACGAGTATCTCTTTGGAAAAATTGACATGCAGATCAAGCTTGTCCCTGGAAACTCTGCAGGCACTGTCACTACCTACTATGTGAGTCACGTGCCTCTAATTTTATATTAATATTTGTATAAAACTTTTTAATTTTTGGAGACTGGTGAGTCTTATATTAATTAATTATATATGCTATTTTGTTGCAGCTATCATCAAAAAGGTCAACATGGGATGAGATTGATTTGGAGTTCTTGGGGAATCTGAGTGGTGATCCTTACATTCTTCACACCAATATATATACCCAAGGCAAAGGCGATAGAGAGCAACAATTCTACCTCTGGTTCGACCCCACCTCTAATTTTCATACCTACTCTATCCTCTGGAATCCCCAACGCATCATGTAAGCAAAATGTTATTTTTCAAACAGTCTAACATGTTATGATGTCAAATTTTATTTCTTTACGTGGGTGTAAAACAAATGTTATTTTATCAACACTTTGACAAGTTATGTTGTTATATTCTTAATAACATGTTAAATTTTATTTCTGTACGTGGGTGTAAAACAAATGTTATTTTATCAATACTTTGACAAGTTATGTTGTTATATTCTTAATTTTATTAGTAAAGGGGTATTTTTTGGGGGTTTTTATGGGAAATGAAAAATGGGTGAGTTTATGTCTATAATATAAGAGTTACATGGACCTTTCTCTTAAGAACCCTAATTTTATTTACCACGTTATTCTTATTTGAAAACATGGTAATATAAAATTGCCCACATATTAAACGAAAATTTATTTGATGAATTTAAACTAAATTAAATTATAATTTTCCGTTGTTAGACTATCTGTTGATGGCACACCCATTAGAGAGTTCAAGAACCTAGAGGCATCCATTGGAGTTCCTTTCCCAAAGAGCCAACCAATGAGGATTTTCTCTAGCCTCTGGAATGCTGATGACTGGGCAACAAGAGGTGGGCTGGTCAAGACAGATTGGTCACAAGCTCCATTCGCAGCCTCCTATCGAAACTTCAACGCCAATGCTTGCGTATGGTCTTCTGGTGCATCTTCTTGTAGCTCATCATCATCTTCGACATCAAGACCTACCAGTAAATCGTGGCTCACAGAAGTTCTTGATACCTCAAAGCAAGAGAGGCTCAAGTGGGTCCAAAAGAATTACATGATCTATAACTATTGTATAGATATAAAGCGCTTCCCACAAGGCCTCCCTCCTGAATGTAGAATAAAACTCTAAATGGATGTAATAAAATAAGAGTTATTTACATTAACACCTCTGGGGTTTCACATTTGCTTTCATAAAAACCCATTCCATTAATTTTCCCCCTAAAATAAAGTTGTTGATGTCATAATTTTGTTTTCCAAATGACAATGTTGACCTCAAAGATTAGATTGCACACACTGTAAGCTCTAATTATTGAGGCTAAATTTGTCATTTTAAGAAGTTTTTAAACATTAAATCATCAATTTTTTCGATGAAAAATGAAAGAAAGAGATTTGTGAAAATAATTTGTAATCGCAAAGATATTAGTGTAGTTTCAAAAACCTCAAGGCTTTTGTTACCAACCTTACTCTAGAATTGTGTATTCTTATTAATAGTATCTTTATATGATTAGTTTTCAATTATGTATTACTGATTTCGGTTACTTTACTGATTTACCACTGTCCTTTATGACTAGAGTAGAACCAAGAAGAATTTTGTTCTTTTCTGAGTTTGCAAGAAACTTTTCTTGAGGATCAATTCCCCAAATGAAGTCAGAAGTAGGTTTCAATTTTTGAGATGCGATGCAGTAGGAGGTGAGTCTTGGACTGTTATCATGACCAATTGTTATATGACAACACATTTGAATAACTTGCGTATTCTGAACAATTCATTTCTAGTTAAAGAACTAATTCCTTCAACATTAATGCTACTTGTACCCCGTTCTGACAGTGGTGGTGACAACCTTTGAAATATAAGTCGCCCAAATGCATGTGTAGGGTTTTGAAAACATATAATGTTGAAGATAAAATACATTAAAGAGTGATTTAAAAAAGAGATAATAAGAAGAAACTAATTGTTGTTTAAAATTTAAAATCTTTTATTTTCATACAACGATTTATAAAATGATGTAAGTTTCTTTTATTAAAACCATTAACAAATAAATATATATTTATTTCAATACAAGCGATAGTCTAAATTATGAGAGAATGAGTTTCATGGAGGGGCATGCATATACATATGAAACATATAAAGCACAAATAGATAAAAAGAGAGACAAATAAATAAAAGACTATAATGAACAAATTTGATTATAAATAAAAAGGAGGAGTTCGGTGATCGTAACAGTTTGCAACATCAACCATGTCATGCAATGCAATTTTTAGGCCCAAACAGGTATTGCCTAACGCTTATGATGATTTTGTTTTCTCCTCCCACCTGTTCAAACGTGTGGATATGGCTTTTGGTCCACAACATAGTGGTGGGGTGGTTTGGTTTTGGATAGAACCAAGCAAATGGTCTAAGTTTTGGTGAAGGGAAGGCTAAAGGTGAACTGGGCCTCACCTCCCCATGCGAACACTTTCCCCACTGAAAAAATCTGTTCAAAACCGCGTCCTGTAAATGGGTTGTTTTTAGCCCCAATAATTCCCCTTTGCATTTATGAGAAATCTAACTGGGCACAGCTAGCAAATTCAACCTTCCAATCTCCTTACCTTCAGTCAGAACCACATCATCTCCACTACTATATAAAGCACAAGCCATGCTATATTTCTATGCACTCCAAACTCTCATATCAAAGCAATATAGCTTTCTCTCTCTCTCTCTATATATCACTCTCCATCTGAATATTTCTCCTCTCTTTTTACTCATTTCCAAATAAATGGCTTCCTTTAAATCATCTCTTTCATTTATACTACTGATTGCTCTTCTTGCTGCTAGCTTTATGGTGGTTGCCAATGCTGGTAACTTCAACCAGGACTTTCAGATAACATGGGGAGACGGTCGAGCTAAGATTCTCAACAATGGCGAGCTTCTTACTCTCTTACTTGACAAAGCCTCTGGCTCTGGCTTTCAATCCAAAAATGAATATTTGTTTGGCAAGATTGATATGCAGCTCAAGCTTGTCCCTGGAAATTCTGCTGGCACTGTCACAGCCTACTATGTAAGTTCATCTTTGGAATATTTGTTCCACTTTCATTTTCTTGAAGCTTTCTTGTATCTGACTGATTTATTGAATTTTTTGTTGATTTTTGCAGTTATCCTCAAAAGGGTCAACCTGGGATGAGATAGATTTTGAGTTCTTGGGGAACTTGAGTGGTGATCCTTACATTCTTCACACCAATGTCTTCAGCCAAGGCAAAGGAAACAGAGAGCAACAATTCTATCTCTGGTTTGACCCAACTGCTGATTTCCACACCTATTCAATTCTTTGGAACCCACAGCGCATTGTGTAAGTAACCCAATAACCCAAATCTTGTTCAAATCAAGTTTCAACTTTCAATTGCTAATGCGGTCTTAGATTTAGTGGTAGAACTGTTGGCAACTTGGCATGCAGACTAGTGGTCTGCGATCCCTCATGCCACCGTGTGGTCTGCGGTTCAAATATATGTATTTTTTTCCTTCTATAGTCCATTCTCCACTAACTTTACTCTGTGTTTGCTCTGTTTCAGCTTCTCTGTAGATGGCACTCCCATCAGAGAGTTCAAGAACCAAGAATCCAACGGTGTTCCGTTCCCAAAGAACCAACCAATGAGGATCTACTCAAGCCTTTGGAATGCAGATGATTGGGCCACAAGGGGTGGGCTTATCAAAACAGATTGGAGCAGAGCTCCTTTCACTGCTTCCTACAGGAACTTCAATGCCAACAATGCTTGTGTTTCATCAAATGGAGCTTCTTCATGCAGCTCATCAACTAGCAACGCATGGCTCTCAGAAGAGCTTGATTTAACGAGGCAGGAGAGGCTGAGATGGGTGCAGAAAAACTACATGATCTATAATTACTGCACTGACGCTAAGCGATTTCCCCAGGGCCTCCCTACAGAATGCAAGTCATAAATGGCTTAAATTAAACCCATGTTTTAATTCTTTAATCTAAAATTCTTTTGTTCTTTTTCCATGCGTACCTTATTCAGTGTATTTTTTGTTGTAATATAACTTCACGTTCTAATAATATATACCCTTCCTCATCCTCTCTCCCTCTCTTTCCACTTTCCTAGAGCTCTTGTTGGTCTCTCTCTTCCCTTCCTCTTCTCCTCCCCTTACCCTCTCCATATAGGGACGGACCCAAGATTTCAAAATGACGTGACCTAAATTTACCTTACGTACAAACGTGCTCAACAATACGATTGATAATTCATAAGTCTCAATTGTAAATCCCTAATTGATACTTCATAAACCCTAAATCTCCAAAATTTCAGCATCAACAAATTTAGAGAAGCATGGTTGTGATTTAATTGCATAAAATAATTATTGTTATTTAGTGGGTTAAGTGGAACTTTGAGGGCTGAAGTTGTTATATGCATAAGATACAAAAAAAATTAAGAGACCCAGCTCCCATATCATAGCCTTAATAGTAATGTAACTTTTTCTTCTTTTATCTTTTCTTTTACAAGCATAAAATCATGTCTGAAAGTTTAGGAGGCGTTTGGTATCCTATTTAAATAGGAAATTCAAAAACTTTGATTTTTTTTTTTAAACAAGGAGTTTTTAAATCTATTTTTAAGATTCAAAAACTTGTTTGGTATGCAACTTGAAAACTGTTTTCAAATCTTAAAAAATTGAGCACTTGTAGGTTATTAGAAAAAAACTAAAAAAACGGATTTTTTTGTTTTTAATAATTGGGGTGTTTTTTTAGTTGTTTTTGAGTTTGAGTTTTTAAAAATATGGCTACCAAACAGGTTTTCTTTGTTTTGGACTCAAATTCTGTTTTTATGTCTATTTAATGGTCTAAAATTACTTAGAATCAAACTAGAGACATAAAGCTTCACATAACAGAAATTTAGAGTCTTTTTATGTCTATTTAATGGTCTAAAATGACCTACAAACTTAACTTTATAAAACCTGCCAGCACAAAACTTTTCCAGAACAAAGGTTACTTAAAAATTTGCCAAAATTTAAAATCCATATTCAATAACCACGAAAATTTGCAGTCTATGAGAAGACACATATACGTTCATCATGCAAAAGCTACAGGTCATTTGGAAAGCTTCAGATGAGTCCAGAATCTGTCAGGAAAATTTATGTGCATCTGTATCAACTTTATAAATCCACCAAAAATTCAATACTTAACAAATTTACATGAAATCAGTGTCTAAAGAAAACTTAGAAAGGTAATTCTATTATGAACTAATTTGACACAAGAGATATCCAAACAGACATCATATCTTGAGATTTCAAAACTGAAAACTGAACCAAAATTATGAGAACTGACATGTACCTTGAGTGCTTTGGAAATACTTATGCGTCCAAATTTTATGTACTCTATGCCACTTGAAAACTAAACCAAATAAGTCAGTGTTCTCCAAACAAAAAACAACATGATATTCTTGAAACAAACTGCAGAGGATTTAAATGAATAGAGTTCTTAAAAACTGATGTTCTTTAACAAGGTTAAAGCTCAAGTTTCTTTTAGGCTATCATTTAAAACATCTTTAATCCCACAACTGTATGTACAAGAGAATACAACCTGTTTATAAAAACTAGATCACAAGACTAAACCACAACATGTCTTATCTTCTGCCATTATGAATTGAACCATACTAGTCCTCATTTGAGAGGAAAACTTCATAATGCCATTTTGATCATTTAGCCTTGAATATTTAAGATGTTGTATTCGAAGAAGTGCTTTGGCAATTCAACCAATACAAAATCATTCCTTAAACATGATCACTGAAACTTTAGTTAAATCTGGAGGGAAATTTAACTTTGATGGCATGTAGGTGCTCATCTCATATTTTATTTTCTTTAGTGATGAAATTATCTTTCTTTACCGTATGAAAATAAATTCTGTAACAAGTGCTCTTGCTACAACACCCAAAAAAACAAAGCTATATGCTACTTCAATCTTTAGAATCAAGCCAATTCATTTATACACCCTGTTAGACAGCTTCAATTCTCCTTATTTCTATTCCTGATAGTTTTTCTGAAATCAATTATTTTAGATGCACAGCCCTAACAGTCTAAGACTTTTCCTTGTATGCTTTTCTGGTTGTATACTATATATTCCTTTTACTAGAGTTGCATTAAAGCATATCAGAATTTCCAGATTCATTAATAACCAAAACTTAATTATCAAGGCTTGTAATTCAATGTATACATAATAAATTCATAAGTAAAAAAATAAAGCAGATCAATTATGTTTAGTCATAAGAAGACAATCCAACAAAATGAAAAGAATGTGAAACCTGGGAGAAATAGGCTCCTTTAGATATGCTCGTATGCTTGATACTGGGCTTAAAGAACAAAAGAACAGAACCAGACCCACCCTGGCACCCAGATCCGCCTAGCGCTGCCTAGACCCGCCTAGCGCCGCCTAGACCCGCCTAGCGACGCCTAGCGCCGCCCAGACGCGCCCAGGCCGCCTAGGCCGATTGTTCGTAATGCAGAGTATGGATTTTTCGTAATCTAGAAGCCTCTGCTTTTCATCTGCTACGAGTATATACACCTGCAATGAGAGAGAGAGAGAGAGAGAGAGAGAGAGAGATAGAATCAATATATGTTTACAGATTTTCTTCTCATTTCTTGCCGCCCCTTCTAACAACTTTAAACCCTTACTGCGCAGCAGCCTCCTCCGCCCACACAAAACCCATCGCATCACTATCCCTCCTCCCCACCCTCTCACACTTTGCACAAAACTCCTCTCTCTCTCTCTCTCTCTCTCTCTCTCTCTCTCTCTCGTATGTGCAGCCATGTGTTTCCTACGTGTGTGTGTGGTGAGAGCGCAATTTTGTGATTTGCCATATTCGTGGACTCATATGGCCTTTTATAATTTTGAAGGAAGAGTTTGACATTTATTTATAGCAAATCGTATAGCCGAATGGCTATCCTCTGCTAGCGCATTTTCCAAAACAGTGTAGCCGTACGGCTATACCCGGGCATTTTTTCAAAAAAATTAGTACATCCGCACAGCTATACTTGTTTTCACACGTGGTCGCTCCGGCGCTAGGCGGGTCCCTCTTTTAAATTTATAAATAGTATAGCCGCTCGGCTATTCTCAGGCATTGTTCAAATCAAACAAGTATAGCCGCCGGCTGTACTGGTTTTCAGACGCGGCCCTAGGCGGGTCTAAGTATAGCCGAGCGGCTATACTTTTTTTTTTTTCTTCCCCAAAATAGTAGCTGTGCGCAAGTACTTTTTTTTAAAAAAATTTTGTAGTGACCTAAACTACTCGAATCAGCGCCTAAGCTCCCTACCGTCAATTTCTCATTGAAGTGTTCATGATCATGTGTTGCAGGTTTTGGTGATTGTATCCATGCCTGAGTCAAACATAGTATAGCCGCATGGCTGTACTGTTGTTAAAAGTAAAAACTAGAGGTATGTTGTTCTTGCTTTTCTTGAGTTTGAATCGTGGTTGCCCATTTTTCTCACGTTTATGAATAGAAGGTAGATGCTCAAATTCCTCAATGATGATTTGAATTTAATCTACATATCAATGCTCTTGGAATATCCTTTCATGTTTATTGTGAAAAGTTTTGTTCTTGGTTTATGACAATCACCCACATTTTCTATGTTTGAAAATAGAGGGTAAAAATTAATGACAGACAATAGCAGTGATCCTGAAACTGAAAGTTACCCCCTGCCCATGATCCATCAGCTTTCTTCAAGATCACTTCCATCATAGCCACTTGGTATATAGTGCTTGGTCTAGACTTATCAGTAAAGTGCTGTACTTTGATTTGGATTTGTATATCATTGTTTCTTCAATTTTTTATTTTTGGAATTTTGACATGAAAGGCACGATGCTTGTGGTTTGTAGGTTGTTGGGTACCTTAACAGCAAGCAGGCGGCACTGTTCCAAAGAATGATTTGGGAAGCAATGAACAAGGACTATGATAAGGTAATGCCTTTGGAAATCCATAAATTTTATCATATGTGTGTTCATAAGGATTCGGTGCAATGCTAGGGGCTTTCTTAGTTTCTGTTTGTCATTGAGGTTATGTAGTTAATCATGATTATCAGCCCCCGCATTATTTGCCTCTTCATTCTCCTTAGCTCTGTGATTGTGCAGGAATTCTTCACTTTTAAAACTGACCTCGTTTCTTGTATTTGAGTTTATGTTTGCTGCATGTCACATGTGCATTGTGATCTGAAGCATAGGCTTGGAAGTCTCATCCAGCTTGGAGTTCTTGCCTAGTTCTGAGCTGTTATTTGAGTCACACACTGCATAACTGTGTTGAAAGTTTTCACTTCAATCTTATTTGCATTTGACTTATTTTTTAATCTTTCGACTATTTGTGAATGTTTTACTGCCAGCATTGAGTCTTATGTATTGATCTCTATATGCAACTATAAAATTGGCAGGGAAAGAATAGAAAACGAGCCATAATGGCCAAGATAGCTGCTCTTGCAAAAAAAAGGTTGCAATGTAGTTCCTAGTTAAAAATCCTGGCAGGTTTTAGAAAATGGAGGTATCTCTCTGCGAGTAATTGCCTGAACTTTAATAGATACTGAACTTGATTCATCTGATCTTTTTCTTCATGTGTAAAATCAGGGTTATGCACCTGCATTTGAGGAAGGCACAAAGTCTAATTGTGGCAGTCTTGGTGATATGTAACTGTCAAATGAGAAGAACAGTCATGATGATGAGTTTGAGCATGAAAGTAATGGTTACAGTGAAAAGGCTGAAGCCAGACAAGGCCAAGATGACGATTCATATGTTGCAAATGACAAATATAATGGATACAATTACGATGATGAATGCAATTATGATGAGGAATGCGATTTTGATGAATTGACTTGAGTAAACAACTCTTTTTTTTCTTGATTTAGATTATTTTTTCATGAACCAGTTGTATCATGTTACGATCTAAAGATTAAGCAATTGAATCTTCTGGTTTTTAACAACTTTTTCGAATTGGTATCAGTCTGAGGAGAGATGCTATTGAGCATTGTTTGCATGCGAAACTCTTTGAACTATAACCATGAGCAAAATTTGTAAATTGGAACACTGAATTGTTGGTTTAAAGTTGTTCACAGTTTATTGAGTGTATAGGGAGAAGCACCAGTTTGACAACAATGTTTCCCCTGTTTTCTTCTTCCTAAATTCAACACTGACAACACCAAAAGGCTTCTCAATATTCTATACAAGTCTGAGGAAAATTTCAATTGATCATTGATTTGTATCTCAAACTGTGAATTTATATATTTCAGTTAAAAGAAATTCTATTCAATGTTGAAAAATCGATTCTATAATGACGTTAGTAAGGCTTAGTTTCCACATCATCAAACTGCTCGGCAATTCATCATCCTTGACAATTTGACATTTTGTCGTCCAAAATATCCAATAAGGCCTTGTTTCTTCATTGCCGAATCAAAGACACTCGAATATTTTAACATTATAGCCGAACGGCTATACTATTTAAATATATTCCAGACGAATACGAAGCTTGCACTCGCAGTCAAGCCATTTCGCTTCCCTATCAACTCAAGCTTCGATTTGTTGTCTCTGGTTACGGCTGCTTCGTCCTCCGGGTTCGGCAACGAAAAAAGACACAACCCGCCTAGGCGCCCGCCTAGCCACCGCCTAGCCACCGCCTAGCGCCCGCCTAACCGCCTAGCGACCGCCTAGGATCCTCGAGCCCGCCCAGGGACCGCCTAGTGGCCTCGCGCCGCCCAGCGACCGCCTAGCAACCACCTAGCCGCCTCGCACCTTCCTAGCGTCAGCCTAGCCTCCTCGAGCCTGCCTAGGGACCACCTAGCCACCTAGCCGCCCGCCTAGGCCTATTTTTCGAACACTGTGATTGACTGAAAGTCTGAAACAACAATGGCCTCTTTCAGCGTCCTTTGGCTTCTTTTGCAGTCTATGCTTTCTCAGCTGCTTCTGGTTCATGTGTCCATGGCTCAAAATGCTACTATCGATCCATCTGAAGGTACTAGCCATCTTTCAGGTATAGCATAAATACGTTATGTGATGTGTACGCAATGATTGAATTGAGAATGCAGTGACGGCGTTGATCTCAATATTCAAGCAATGGGACATGCAAGCCCTGCCTATCAGTGGATGAGAGCACTGCATTGGATTTTCCATCAATGGAAGCGAGTTTGAAAAGCCAGAAAATAATCCATCCTCTCTCTCTCTCTCTCTCTCTCTCTCTCTCTCTCTCTCTCTCTCTCTCTCTCTCTCTCCTTTTTTTTTTTCTTTTTTTTTTTTTACTGTAGCAAATCAATTAATTATCAAGTTTAGAAAACTAAGCAGAACATGCCTGATATATCAATTGTAATATTAAGTGCCTAACTGCTCAATCTTTTTTCTTTCCAGTCGAGTTCATGCTCTGAACAAACGAGGGGTGTTTCCAAAAGAATTTGAGGCTTTAAGATATTTGGCCGTTTTGTATGAAGTTTTTCCAACCCCTTTCTCTGTTGTTTGGTTTATCACAGTTGACATTTTCATATAAAAGACACAGGTTTCTTACCGTTCAAAGTTGTCACGAATATTTTTAATACTCAGAGATTAATCGCTGGTCATTGCATTTTGTTTCAATTCTTGTAGGAAACTTGATCTGAACTATTTCACCGGTCCCCTACCAGCATTCGTCGGCAATATGTCTGCGTTGACAGTATTGTAAGTAGTGAAGCATAGACTCACCAGTGAGTTATACCATATGGCCAAAGAAGCACAAAAAATTACTCTGTTTTTATCCTGAATTATAAACGGGTGCAAATATCTTTAATTGATATTTCCATTCAGGTCAGTTGCCCACAATTCATTCTCTGGGCCCATCCCCAAGGAGCTTGGAAACCTTAAGGAGCTAACTATGCTGTAAGCAAAGACAACTGAGAAATGCTCTATTGGGACATGTTAAATATAGAACCCCCTATCATTTAATTCTATACCTCTTCAACATGACTTGTTGCAGGTCCTTTGGATCAAATAATTTCTCCGGAACACTCCCTCCAGAACTTGGTAACTTAGTCAATCTCGGGCTATTGTGAGTGCTTCATTTAACTCATCGAATTTGAATCACATGTTTATTATTTTCACAGTAACATGGACAGCTGTGGACTCGGTGGAGAAATTCCTTCAACATTTGCTAAGCTCATCAACATGAAAATCCTGTAAGTTTTTTGTTTATTCAGTACTTTGAGATTTCTATTCTGGGATGAGCTTACTATGAGTCAACTTTTTAAATTTTAGCTATGCATGACAATCCTTTCTCAGGAAGATATCTTCTTTCATTGGGAATTGGAGAAAACTGACTTCTTTGTAAGTATGGCAAACTTTTAACCTTCTGCAGTTTATGAAAAGCAGATCTGCATGGCTGAGATGGGTCTTTATACAAGCATCTCAAATGTAGTAGGAGATTTCAAGGGAACTCTTTTGAAGGCCCAATACCAACCAGTTTTTCTCAACTGACTTCATTGGAGTCTCTGTAAGGGCAAATGCTTAATACATTTTAAACTCTCTCTCTCTCTCTCTCTCTCTCTCTCTTCCCCCCCTCCATTTACTGGGCATCATTTCTGTTTGTGTATGATAATGAAGGCGAATCAGTGATATATATTATGTGAGCTCGTCTCTTGATTTCATAAGAAATTTGAAGAACTTAACTGATTTGTAAGTTAACACCTCATTCATTCACGCACTGTGATCAAACTTCGTTTTCCTTTTCAAATTGAAAATCTTACTCCATTTACTTGTCCACTAATTTTTTTTGGTGGAGTAACAGAGTTCTACGGAATACATTAATCAATGGTAGCATCCCTACTAATTTTGGATAATATCAACGTTTACAGATACTGTACGTTCCAGCAGATATATAAGCTTGAATCCCAAAGATACCAATTCATTTTCTTATCATTCTAATTGTTCCTCTAACTTATCACTCATGTTGCAGGATCTGGGTTTCAACAATGTAACAGACGAACTCCCAAGTTCTTTGTTCGACATGAGTTCTCTTACATATTTGTAATAATGCCTGCCTTCATTATTCCCCTTTTCTGTACTTATGCCATTGAATTTCCTGCTCAGAAATTTAGTCGTTCATCTCACCTTTTTCTTGTTTCTTTGTTTCTTTGTTTTTTTATTTTTTATTTATTTATATTTATTTTAAATATTTCTGGGTGCCTCCTATAATTGATATGGCCAGATTTCTTGGAAACAATAGTCTGTCTGGACCTCTTCCAAGCCAAAAGAGCAATCAACTTCAAACTAATGTCATAAAAGTATGCTATATGTACTGGCAATGAAACCAGTACTCTGTGTGCGCGCGCGCATTCTGGTAGCCTTTTTCTTACTTAAATTCCTTTGAACTTTCATGCATTTTTGTGCCTTCTCATTCTGTATTGTTATGTGCAGAGATTTGTCTTACAACTATTTCTCAGGAAGCTTCCCCCATGGGTAACCACAATATCGCAACTGTATTGACACTTCCACTCCAGTATTGACACCAATGTTTTCAAAGGCGAGGCGTATAGGCGAGCGTTTTTAGTAGTGCTATGCGAGGCGTAAGCCTTGAAGCGTTGAGGCGTAAGCCTTTTGAACATTAATTTATTTTAATAAGAAAAATTTATGATTAATACAATACGATTAAATTGTACAACTAATTCTTATTCAACCATAACAGTCATTTAAATATAATCAAATATAAGTACTAATTGTCATTCAAAGCATAATAATCAATTCCAAAACATAAAATATTTATTCAACATCAAAACAAAAACATAATTCACTCATCCCACTTCTCAACACTAATATCATAGCTATAAAACAATACCATTAATATTTCTAAGATATAAGTATGATGCATGTACGTCATATTTCTATTATATCACATAAACGAATAAGATAACTAGTATATTTATAAATAAAAATTGAAAAAAAATTATACGAAACTTCAAATTACAGTT
>NC_024127.1:34922377-34950925 GCF_000346735.1 Prunus mume
GTGATTATTTATTCTTTTTTTTTGTTTTAATATAAAAATACCATTTTGCCCCTGTATTCAACAACAACAAAATTAACAAAATTGACGGCAGAACCATTTGTCCTAACGAAAGTGAAGTTAAAGGATCACAAGAACGATTTTGGAAATTGAGGGACTCAAATGCAAATCAGGTCTAAATTCATGAACTAATAAAATGGTTAACCCAATATTATTGTCGGTGGTGGGGTGGCTTGGTTTTGGATAGAAACAAGCAAACGGTCTAAGTTTTGGTAAAGGGCAGGCTAAAGGTAAACTGGGCCTCACCTCCCCATGCAAACACTTTCCTCACTTAAAAAATCTGTTCAAAACCGCGTCCTGTAAATAATTCCCCTTTGCATTTATGAGAAATCTAACTGGGCACAGCTAGCAAATTGAACCTTCCAATCTCCTTCTCTTCAGTCAGAACCACATCATCTCCACTACTATATAAAGCACAAGCCATGCTATATTTCTATGCACACCAAACTCTCATTTCAAAGCAATATAGCTCTCTCTCTCTCTCTCTCTCTCTATATATATATATATATATATATCACTCCATCTGAAAATTTCTCCTCTCTTTTTACTCATTTCCAAAGAAAACCCATGGCTTCCTTTAAATCATCTCTTTTGTATATACTACTGACTGCTCTTCTTGCTGCTAGCTCTTTGGCGGTTGCCAATGCTGGTAACTTCAACCAGGACTTTCAGATAACATGGGGAGACGGTCGAGCTAAGATTCTCAACAATGGCGAGCTTCTTACTCTCTCACTTGACAAAGCCTCTGGCTCTGGCTTTCAATCCAAAAATGAATATTTGTTTGGCAAGATTGATATGCAGCTCAAGCTTGTCCCTGGAAATTCTGCTGGCACTGTCACAGCCTACTATGTAAGTTCATCTTTGGAATATTTGTTCCACTTTCATTTTCTTGAAGCTTTCTTGTATCTGACTGATTTATTGAATTTTTTGTTGATTTTTGCAGTTATCCTCAAAAGGGTCAACCTGGGATGAGATAGATTTTGAGTTCTTGGGGAACTTGAGTGGTGATCCTTACATTCTTCACACCAATGTCTTCAGCCAAGGCAAAGGAAACAGAGAGCAACAATTCTATCTCTGGTTTGACCCAACTGCTGATTTCCACAACTACACCATACATTGGAACCCCACTGAAATTGTGTAAGTTAACTTACGGTAGAGGCACCTTCATTTGCAGTCTCAAAAGGGTGAAAAATCATTCTTTTCTGTTTGACTGGAGACACACATGCATACATACTGCTCTTCTGAATTGAAAAGCTTTTCCCCAATAAAGGCTCATTGTTCCCCTATCTCCCTTAAGATCCTGAAAAAACATGATAGATTCACTACCACAATCATTCAACCTGATTTCACAGTATATTTCTACTAGTTCCATGAGTCATGGAACCAAACGATTCCTAAACCTCAAATTCTCTTTTATGATTTCAGGTGGTATGTTGATAGTCTACCAATTCGTGTTTTCCGAAACTACGAAAACCAGGGGATTGCTTACCCCAACAAGCAAGGGATGAGGGTTTACTCAAGCTTATGGAATGCTGATAACTGGGGGGGGTTTCACTAAAATACCCAAAATGGGGGCTGAAATTATAAAAAAACACAACACCCAAAACACTTTATAAACACACCCAAAACCCATCATTACATACACTCAAAACCCATTTATAAACACACCCAAAAAATATACAATTGTTGATTTTGGGTGTGTTTCTATGTTTAAATAGTGTTAGGGTTTTTTTATAAATACATGTCTAGGATTGAATTTATTTATAAATTTGTATAAATTAAACCCATGTTTTAATTCTTTAATCTAAAATTCTTTTATTCTTTTTCCATGCGTACCTTATTCAGTGTATTTTTTTTTTTTTGGGGTAAAAAATTCAGTGTATTTTTGTTGTAATATAACTTCACGTTCTAATAATGAGTAATGCTACACTTCTCACATTTTTATCCCACATTTCTATACCACATGATGTGGCACGTCCATATGATATGTCACATCAATTAAATCAATGAAGTGTGTTTTAATTCAGGCAATTAGAAAAATAAATACGGGAATAAATCATAAAAGAAAAGAAAATATTAAATAGTTTTAATTGATGTGATTATCCACCTCATCTGCCACATAAGATGGTATAAAGAATTGGTATACAAATGTGGGCTTCCCTTAGGCCTGACTCTGATTATACAGGATGCCAATCTCAAGGACTTTCTATAGGGTTGATTGGCTTGCCATTGGGCCCATCGAGGCCCTGCATAGTTAGTAAAATATAGATAATATATTATAAGTACGTGTATTATTCGAAAAATTTCTTTCAAATATAGGGTGAAAAATTCAACCATTAAATAAAAATAAAATAAAATATTATTTAATTTTCTTATCTCTATTTTTTTTCAATATTATGTAAACAATAAGGATAACATACACGAATAATGTGCATTATTACAATATTCTATAAATAAAAAAAAACATGTATTATAATTGAAAAATAACTACGTATACAGTACACAAATAATGTGCTTTCTTAGACATGTTAGAATTCCTAACCCTAAACTTGGTCCATTTTCTCCTTGCTGACAACCAACCCTTCCTCAGTTAGGGGTGAGATGGCCACTACACCTCCTCCCCTCCACCCCTCTTCTCCCTTCCTCTCCTCCTCTCCCCTTCTTTTCCCATATTTTTCTGTCCCTCTCATCCTCTCTCCCTCTCTTTCCACTTTCCTAGAGCTCTTTTTGGTCTCTCTCTCCCCTTCCTCTTCTCCTCCCCTTATCCTCTACATACAGTGACGGACTCAGGATTTCAAAATGACGTGGCCTAAATTTACCTTACGTACAAACCTGCTCGACGGTACGATTAATACTTCATAAACCCTAAATCTCCAAAATTTCAACATCAACAAATTTAGAGAAGAAAATTAAAGATGAAGAATTGAAGATTACTTCCTTTAATTAAGTCTTCAAGAATGAGATGGGTGATGGCTTTGGCTTGCACTACTTGCAATAGGGATGATTTTTTTTTTTTTTCCGAAGAACAGTGCTTAGGCAACTTGGCAAAGAGAGTGCTTAGGTAATTCAGGAAAGAGAGTGAATGTTTTTTGCATAAGTGGTCTCGTGTGGGTTACTTTGCATTTGTTATTAGTCAAACGTGGTGTAGTGTAGGTTTGTTAATGAGATTTTAATTGGCTGGGATGGGGATGTCACGTGGGCTGGGCTGCGGTATTATTTTAGTCTACAAAAAATAAACTTACCTAGCCTGCAGCCTAGGTTAGCCTGGGTGTAGGACCGTGCATGTCTCCATATCTAATTGGATCTTAGGTTTTTATTGGGCACGCGGTTGTGTCCACCATTCGTTGATGTGTTTTTTCCCCTATAAACTTTTGGTTCGTGATAGTATGAGCTTCATTTACTTTTGTGGTAGAAGAAATTTATTCCCCCTTTTTCTTTTCTTTTTATTAAAGGAGAGCATCAAGAGCTCACATACAAGATGAGTGTATTGGTAAAGTTTTTAACATAAAGTAAGCAAGAGAGAAATGTTTGACAAAATCTTTCTCCTCATTAGGCTACCCATTCATAAACTAGGTTACCCATGGGTGGGTACGGTTCCTATTCTATTATTACACAATTGCCCGCGCAGTAGAGGAGCTCTAATCTGGATGGCAGTTTGCTTATTAAAATATTCAGATTCAAGATTTTTTGGTAAAATTGACATGGATAAAGTTGATGAGTTTTTCAATTTATTAATTCCTAAAACTATTCTTGGACTGTCATATACTCAAGGATCTCGATGAGTGATAAACAAGACTATGATCTATAATACGCTTTGAATGCACTCGAGACTTTTCTGATGCAGATTGTAAGAAGTGTCTTCACATTGCAATAAGAGAATTTCTAGATTATAATTGTGAAAATATAGGTGGACGTGTTATTTTTGGGAGTTGTTACATTCGATATGAACTTTACCGCTTTTAAAGAAACGTGATTAGCTTGCCAGTAGTTACATAGGAAAATTCTTATGTGTAAAATGGCCTCATGGATATGTGTGATACATTTGGCTATATAATGCAACGCAGGAGGTGCGAGCTCTATAAAATATAACGAGGTTGTGTCATGCTCTGGTGATGCCACGCGTTAATTTATAAAACAAAATAAGAACTTAAATAAATTGAAAACAAAACCAGCAACCACAGCTGTAGGAGATGCGCACAATGGCAGAGTCTGAGCAATGCCAACTGTTCCAAAAAAAACAATATCCATATCCATAACTTGTCTATTTCGGATTAGACAAATACTAAAAAGTAAAAAATTAATAAAAACTTGTCCTTATCTTAGTACACAAATTCATTTTCCACTCTGCTAAAATAAATAAATAAATATATGTTCATTTTCCACCGGGATTTCGAGGCAAACATTACATTCCTCACCTTCCCACCTCCCCAACAACTCCAATGAAAGTTTCTTATTTTATTTTTCTCTAGCACTAACATCTTATATTATTACAAGATTAAAAAATAATAATATTTTTTTATTTAGAAATTTTAGGATTGCATTCATAATTCAGTTAAAAAAGTCACTAGCCACAAAGGGCTAATACAAACTAGCCACAAAGGGCCATTATAATAATGGAGAGGTATAATATCAAAATTAAGACAATCTAGTGCACCTCTACTTATGATTGAAGAAATTCTGGCATAGGCATCCTAACTAAGATTGCAAACTCAGAATAATGAAAAAGAGTTTCAAAAAAACCAAACCGTAACAACATAAATAATACTCTCACAAAGGAGAGATGAACCTCTCACAAAGAAAAGATGAAAAGCTCTTACAAAAGGAGAGGTGAAAACTACACATATAACCCAAAGAGTCTCTGTGACTTATTACAAACACAAATAAATCGCAAAAAGGATGGTGGTGGAAATCTGACTTCAAGACGCAGCTGAATGTGATAGTTAGAGGAAAATCATAGCAAAACGAAGACAAATAGGGAAAACATTTTGTCTCTGAAAATGAGGGAAGAAGAAAGGGAGGAAGAGGAGAGGGGAGAGGGAAGGAAGAATAGTAACTTCCTCCCCCCTCAAAGTGAAAACGGCTCTAAGAATGTTTTTTGAGAGAGATGGACCAGGGTTTTTTCAAATTAACCTCCTCTAGCAGTCTTCGGATTCTAATACAATTAGAATTATACAAATTTATAAATAAACCCAATCCTAGACATGTATTTATAAAAAAACCCAAGCACTATTTAAACATAGAAACACACCCAAAATCAACCCCAAAGTCAACTTTTTGGGTGTGTTTATAAAGTGTTTTGGGTGTTGGGTTTTTTTATAATTTCAACCTCCATTTTGGGTGTTTTAGTGAAACTCCCTTAGAATTATTATTAAGTGACAAATTTTTTGAAATTTAGGATACAATTATCTTATTTCTTGTTAATTTTAATTAATAGTGTATTATGTTTTATTTGTTTTGGGTGACACATTAATCAGTTTTTTATTTTGGAAAGCCAAACTTGTCATTTAACTCTTTGCCCTCCATTTCCTTGAAAAAAGAAATATATTTAAACAACTCAACTGTTGTGGTGTTTTTTAGGTGTTTAACTTCAGGTTAACACATAACAGAAAAAAAATTATTTAATTCTCTCAAAATATTTGAAGATTACTTTAGAGTAAAATGAAATAACCGATTTTAAGTATTATTTTTTTATCATCAAAATGCCTTTTGGCGGTGAATGGAGGTTCAAATAAAATAATGGCACAGTGTTTAAAAAAGGATGACAAAATGCTGTGCAATGTCGTCTCCTACTAATATTAATGCCAAAATGCTGCGTTCCATACAGCTTTGTTGTGCGTTTTGACAACCCATTCGAACAACCGCCAAAAGCTCAAACCTCTGTTTTTATTTAATTTATTTATCTATATATTACATAAATACCACCACCCTCAATCCCTTCATTTCGATAACTCACTTGTATCACATCCAAACTTTGACTGCAAAACAACCGTCATGGCTTCTTCTTCTCCACCATCAAAATACAGATTCTCCCTTGTGTGTTTGGTGCTTTGTTTTATTGTTGGCTCTTTGGTGGCTGTTGCCTCTGCTAGTAATTTCAATCAAGATTTTGAGATTACATGGGGTGATGGCAGAGGTAAGATTTTAGACAACAACGAGCTTCTTATGCTGTCTCTTGATAAAGGCTCAGGCTCAGGATTTCAATCCACAAATGAGTATCTGTTTGGCAAGATTGATATGCAGCTTAAGCTTGTCCCTGGAAACTCTGCTGGCACTGTCACTGCCTACTATGTAAGTTTTAATTTGTGCTAGCTCTAATTAATATTACTCTTTGTCTCGCATTGGCTTGTAGCTCAAGTCGTTAAATTCAAGGTCTTAGGGTCGAATTCCCCTCCCCCAACATTGCTTTGTAAAAATAAAATAATAATAAATTTAACTCCTTGTATCAAAAATAAATTAAAGTTACTTTTTGTTTGTGAATTTGCAGTTGGCCTCAGAAGGATTAACATGGGATGAGATTGATTTTGAGTTCTTGGGGAACCTAAGTGGTGATCCTTACATTCTTCACACGAATGTGTATAGCCAAGGCAAGGGCAACAGAGAGCAACAGTTCTACCTCTGGTTTGACCCAACTGCTGATTTCCACACATATTCAATCCTCTGGAACTCTCAACGCATTGTGTAAGTAGCCGCCAACATGATTTTGCACTCAAATCATTTACTTCAAGAGTATTTTCATAGTCCTCCACAGTTGTCACCATAATTTAGTGGCTTGAATGATATTGGACTAATGCACTAGTGGTGAAGTTATAAATGATGGGCGGAATGTATTTTATTAAACAATAGTCTATATTGTGTCTTACCTCATTTAGACGGGCGAGACTCGTAAAAATAAAAACTAGTTTTGAACTCAACTCCAATTCAATCCAGGCCAAGCCACCCAACAAGCTCGGACATGTCTCTATTCCTACGAAATTTATGACCATGTGCATGTAAAGTGACAATATTTTGTAAACAAATAAACAATAATATCTCTACTATAATATTATGATTTTTTTAATTTCTAGAGGTATTAAAATGGTGGTGTTTTTCTTCTCTATGTCAGCTTCTCAGTGGATGGTACCCCAATAAGGGAGTTCAAGAACTTGGAGTCAATTGGTGTTCCATTTCCCAAAAACCAGCCAATGAGATTATACTCTAGCCTTTGGAATGCAGATGATTGGGCTACTAGGGGTGGTCTGTGTTAGTACGAAATTTGTATTGTCATTTCCTAGACTTGTTTACTGGATGTTTTGGCACAACTCTTTCAAACCCCACACTTCCGAGGCATGCCCTGACCATATGAGAATCTTGACCTCAGGTAAATCATGACATAATCATGCATTCATTATAGGATTCTTAATTGGAGTTATTTTTCACTTAAAGTATTTTTATCTTGATCTTATTTTTAATAGGATTAGATTTTATCTCTTGAGATTACTTTCCTAGTTAGACTCTATTTTGGTTTAAGTTAAAATTATTAAGTTTTCATCATCTTGGACTTGGAAAGGATGTTTGAATGAATATCCTATTTGGCTTCGTTGTTTACATATTGATATACACTGTTTTGTTGGATATCAATTGATGATTGGATAATCATCCCTGATAGTACAAAAGATGACGAAATAGAATAGGACTTTATTTCAATCAAATCTGATTTGGCACGTTGGTGAAATATTAGCTTTTTGAATCATCTCTTGTAATACAGCAACATAGTTGTATAAAGCCAAGGGTGCATCTCCTTCTTGGAACGGTCTTTGGAGATATTTGTTTTGAGCATATAGAGTTCTAAGAAAAGCTATTGTGCGGATATTTGAGATAAATCATCAAGTGTTCAATGTTTACTTGGTGATTTATCAAACACTTTAATCATTCATATTGCATTCATATGCATGTCGGTGACTCATACGGTTGAGGGCACCAAGACCGTGGTGGCGGTTTTCCTCCGGTGAGCTTGAAGCAATCGTGGCCAGTATTGCGTTCAACATAAGGAGTGTCGAAGATCATCCCGTGACAGAAGTTGAGTTACGAAGAAGTCGGTAAACATTATCTAGAATGTGTCTAGGATAAGTGTGTGAGTACTTCTTGTAATCATCGTTCTATAGTGGATTTGTGTTGGACTGAGGAGTCCCGTGGATTTTCCCCAGAGGTGGGGTTTTACCACGTAAAATAATTCTCTGCGTGTTCTTTTATTTTATGCCCAGCACGTTACAGGATTGATAAGCCATATCAATCCTGCTACCGAAGTTTATTTTTATTTATTTGATTAGAATCTTAAATTGGCCTATTCACCCTCCTCTAGGCATTTTGAGTCATCCTGCAGGTATTATCAGTCTGGTTAAGACAGACTGGACCAAAGCTCCTTTCGTCGCCTTCTACAGGAACTTCAATGCCATTAATGCCTGCGTATGGTCCTCTGGGGCATCTTCTTGCACTTCAAAGTCTCCATCTTCAACTAGCTCAGCTGGCAATACATGGCTTTCTCAAGAGTTTGATTTGGCAAGTCAGGAGAAACTGAAATGGGTGCAAAGAAACTACATGATTTACAATTACTGCAAAGACACCAAGAGATTTCCCCAAGGCGTTCCTCAAGAATGCGCACTACTGTCTTGAGAAACTGAGAAGAGAGACATTGATCGATCCTTTTTTCCGCTTTGATGTTCCCTTTAGGTTTTTAAATTATATCTTGTATGTCAATGTCTAAAGATATTTCTCTTGCTTTTAATAAAAATATCCAAGGTCTCGATTAGCCTCAGCTAGGGAAACAAGATTGGAATCATAAAATAAATAAATAAAAAAGCAGCGCGTAATATTGCCGTGTGGCTATACTATTTCTTTTAAAACTTTTATAAAAGAAAAATTAGAAGAATGGAGTATAGCCGTGCATCTATACGATTTCTTTTTTAAAAATTTTAAAAAAGCGAGTATAGCCAGGCGGCTATACGATTTCTTTTTAAAAAAATTAAAAAAGCGAGTATAGCCATGCGCCTATACTATTTCTTTCAGAAAAATTGAACAAAACGAATGTAGCCGTGCCTGTCTTAAAAAATTGGAAAAATGTGTATAGCCGGTCGGCTATACTATGTCTTAAAAAAATTGAAAAACCGAGCATAGCCGTGCGGCGATAATATTTCTTTCAAAAACAATTTAAAAATGAAATTAAGAAATAGGACCCTCCTAGATGCATTAGTTCATACTTTACAGTTATCAATTTGGTATAGCCGAACGGCTATAAGAATAAAATACCTACACATTTTATTCAGCAAATTACAACTTAAGAGTTAGGCCACTATATAATATTTTAATATAATATATTTAAAAAAATTTCATATATATTATTTGTATTCAATAATATGTGTGAATTTCGTGTATAATTTGTGAAGTGTTTGTGTATTATAGAAAATTTTATAAAAAAATATATGTATTAAACATAAAAATATATGTACGTTTGTACATATTGAGTACAAGTATAGCCGCCGGATATACTATTTCGTTTATTAAAAAATTAGAAGTATGAAGTATAGCCGCGCGGCTATACTATTTCTTCCAAAAAAAATTAACAAGAGAGCCGTGCGGCTATACTATTTCTTTCAAAAACAATTGAAAAATGAGTATAGCTGGTCGGCTATACTATTTAATATAACAAAATTAAGAAGTAGGATCCTCCTAGTTGCATTAGTTCATACTTTATAGATATTAATTTGGTATAACCGCGCGACTATAAGAATAAAATACGTACGTGTTTTATTTGGTAAATTACAAAATGTTCAGGCACTATATAATATTTTAATTATAATATATTTAAAAAATTGCATGTATATTATTTGTATTCAATAATATATAAGAATTTTGTGTATAATTCAAGAATTTTTGGTGTATTATTCAAAATTTTATAAACAATACGTGTATTAAACATAAAAAATGCTTATATACATGTTCAATAGCCGTCTGGCTATATTATTTCTTTAAAACAAATTAGTATAGCCGGGCGGCTGTACTATTTCTTTTAAATAAATAAATAAAACCGAGTATAGCCGCGCGGCGATATTGTTTCTTTTAAATGCTTGGACTTTGTTGGATTCAGATGCACAACATAAGACCCAAGAAAACGCAAACCCCATTCTTCATTAGCCAAAGCACGATCAAGTCATATGTGAATCTCCTTTGGGTTATCCTACCACCAATTCAATTTTGGACCCGTAAAACCTAGGTCCCTTAGTTGGCAAGAATCAAGAGCCTATCGAAAACCTTTCATTTGTTGCTCACTGCTGGGTTTTCCCCCAATCCTCTCATCAACATGTAAAATCTCGTTGAAATCCTCACAACACACACGACATAGAAAAGGAAGTACCCAGACTCTCTAGGAGGTCTCATGAGAGGTGACAACCAGTAGTAACTGGGTGACCATAAAACCCCGTAAGGCATCAGCGTCTTGCCATTCTCAAGGCCTCAACCACCATATCAATATGGTTGAGACTGAAGGATTTTGGCACCATATTAACCTCCTTCATCCACATCAAACATAAACCCCCAACAGTGCCTACACTCTCCATAACAATATGTTGGCGAGTCTTTACTTAGTTAGGATTTTTTAGTTACTTGCTTATTTTTATAGTCCTATTATAATTGAGATTATTTCCTATTATAATTTATATTTATTTTCTATTGTAATTTGGATTTATTTCCTATTTTATTTAGAGTTGTACTTTTTTATAAATACCTCCATATTAGAGAATAATAAAAATATGAGCATATATGAATATTTGTCCTACTTTGTTTGACATGGTATAACAGCCAGGTTTTCGTGACATCTGCTTGCATTCTCCTTGTAATTTAATTGCTTTCCTCCCCTCCTCTTCAAGGGGGGGCAAGGGGAGTGAAAATGATATGTTTATTGACGTATACCTATTACCTTGGTGTATTCCTATGAAGATGTTGCATATTTCTTGACTCCGACGACCCCTTTTTTTTTAAGGGGAGAGGGAGAATGAAGAAAAGTTGTGTTTGCGTGAATGACCTAAAGTTGATATGGAAGAATTTTTCATCGTTTTTAGTTTCCGTTTCTATGGTTATTGTCGATGATGTTGTTGTGTTTTGAGCCGCTGCCTCCACCCCGCCATTCATCACCATGTCGAATGTTGATACCTTTATTTCTTCACTTCTCCTGGTTCTACTTCACCTAATGCTTCTCCTACTCTTATTGTGATGATTGAATCTACTTCACCTACTGCTTCTCCTACCCCTATTGTGACAGTTCAGACTGAATTGTCCACCAAACTACCCTTTGGAATTCAAATTGAATGGATCCAACTATGCAATTTGGGCTTCGATAATCGAACTCTATGCTACTTCACAAGGAAAATTGGATTACCTAACTCGTGACTCTGATGCCGATTCCACATATCTATAATTTGGAAAGTGAAAAATTGACGATGCTACCGTGAAAATTTGGATGATGCACACTATGGAATCTAGTTTGTTGAATGTGTTCTTTGCCTTTCCTACTGTCGTGCTCACAGGGTTTCTATGTTCTACCTTACCTACAGTTGTGCTCACAAGGTTTCTGTGTTCTGCCTTGTCTACTGCCGTGCTCACAGGGTTTCTGTGTTCTACATTACATATTACCTTGCTCACAAGGTTTCTATGTTCTGCCTTACCTACTACTATACTCACAGTATTTCTATGTTATGTCTTACCTGCTGTCGTGCTCACAGGATTTCTGTATTATGATTTTATGTGTTCTTCTATGTGCCATATTTGTTAGGGTTTGTCAGTTGTTTCACTTGTGGTGTATGACAAGGCCTTCTCGACAATTGTTCAATAATGTCGAGTATTGTGTTCTATGACTCGCTTGTCAAGTTTGGTATGCAAAACATCTCCCCTCCAACTTGAGGGGGAGTGTTGGTGAGTCCTTAGTTAGGATTTTGGTTACTTAACTATTTTCTTAGCCCTATTATAATTGAGATTTATTTCTGATTATAATTTATATTTTCTATTGTCCTTTGGATTTATTTCCTATTTTATTTAGGGTTGTGCTTCTTCATCCCCTTATCCCTCCTCCTTTCTCTGCCTTCCCCTCTCTACCTCCTCATTTTCCCCTTTGGCCCGTTGTTGATGTTTTGTTGTTTTGGAGAAAAAAGAGGTGATTGATCGGCTTGTATTTGGAGTTGTTTGAGTCGCAATAATTCCATCAACTCTTTGTGAGTTGGGTGTTCATTTGTGTTTTAGTCTCTACTTGTGAGAGTTGTTGTAGTTGTATTTGTAATTTTGGACATTTTATTTCATGTATGATTTGCTCAGGCGTGTGTATTTGGCCTTTTAGGGTTATTAGTGGAGATAGTGCGATATCGCCGGGGTATCCTCTCCTATATCTGGATGAACCCTTTGCGATTAATGTGCATCCGTCTTTGTATTAACCCTTTATAAGTATTTGGTCAATGTGCCAATTATTAAATACAATTATCGCTCATTTTCAAATAAATAAATAAATAAATAGCACTTCAAGCTATTAATGAAACGGCATCTCTTCTATTATATACTGGAGCCCCTCATCAAACATGAGAAAATGCCAATTAGCTGTGCTCGTAGTCTGGTTTTTTTCTGCGGCCCTTATTTCGTAATCTGTTTGTTTCTGGGCTGACCATTTTCAACTAAATAGAAAGTAAAATTAAAATCAAAAGACGCTTTGATATATGGTCACCATCGAAGACAATCGCCCATTCATGCCAAATTAACCCAGGCCGTTATAATTATGAATTAATTTATCAGCTTCCTAATTAGGGAGGAAAATTCAATGGACTCTTCTATTCCAAACAGCTTGCGCCGGCATATATTAGATCTGTCACAAACCCAACCCAGAGGGAGCCTCCCTTGTCATTTACTCACCAAACCATGCATGATCGGAGAGAGAGAGGGAGAGATCACAGAGGTCATCAGAGATAAACATGTAAATAATTGGAAATCAAAATGTTCTGCTATTGATCAAAACACCAAGAAAAAGTTTGGGTAAACATCATGAACCACAACACTATATATTGAAGAAAGTAAAATCACTACAAAAATGACTAAGAAATCCCAGAAAGATGAACCAACCACCATTTTCACATCATGGGCAGATTTCATAAAATCACTTTGTTGATGGTTCCAATCATTTTCATAGATGATGGGTTTTGTCTCTGACTAGTTCCATATGGCTCCAATATTATATCGACCCATCCCTTTCATCTCACATGAACAATCACATCGCATGTTATTTATGAGAGAGAGAAGGACGAGAAGATCATAAAAGAAAAGAAGTTTGGATATTTTGGACTGGTTTGTGGGAGCTCCTTTGAGGGCCTGGGGATTTTCAATTCCAAAATTCCATCATTTCGGAAATGGAAATGGAAAATGAAAATGCCCCAAGACCCCAAGTTCTAGTCTCCGCATCCACTCTGTTTATATAGGTAGGGAATTAGGGGTTTGTGAAGAAACCCACAAGAGGCAGACCATCATGATGGCCACGTACTTGGCAGCTGTGGCTTATGTGATAGATTTACTTGACTCTTGGCTATTTTATTCCCCTTTTACCCCCAGCCATGATGCTAAGAAAGTTGAAAGTTTTGACCCAAATCCCATTCTACTCGGACGGGATTGGTTCATCTTAGTTTATCTATTGTGGACTTAATCCCTGCATATCCACTGCTACTGTGAATGCCAAGTAAAATTTAAATCATGTCATGACTTCATTTACCACTAATTGACTTAAATTATGAAATCCTTAACGGTCGTTTTTGTTTCTAAATTTACCGCCGTAAACAAGATGTACAATTGATAACAAAATGGTGCGGCGAGAAGTCCGGATTAGCTCAAGGGCCTTAAAAGCTGAATTTATGATAAGATAAGATCAAATCCGAGTACGGAGAAAAATTATTAGAGTTACGACGCAACTAAAACCAATGCAGTTAGAATTAAACAAGACATTCAACTTGCTGAATTTATGATGAATTTGTTCTTATCCTATGCACCATTGGATTTAAAATACGTAATGGATTTGATCTTATCCCGATGCACTTTAAAAATATATATATAGTGAGAGTCTAGACAAAAATGCATCTTGGGGTCGGACTTTTGGCAATAGAGATTTACATTTCATGGAAACACATTTGTAGCCGTTTAGATCAATTAGCTCACGCCTTTCTATTAGGTTATTCGGATATAAAAATGTGTTCCCATTAAAAGGGATTTCGGTTTGAAGATGTAGCCTCGCCTCTTGGCTCTTGCTACATTCAAACAGCCTTCTCTTTGTTTTCCTTTATTGGGTATGCGTAATGTGTATGTTTGGCTTTACCGTATGTGTACGGCTCACAGTTGCGCAATTTGCGTGAGGCTTAACTTTTTCGGTTTCGGCCCCTCAATTTCAGGCTGCTGGTGTCTAGTGACATAGTCATCTTTCTATTTATAGGGAAATTGGCCAAATTAATTTCCAAGTAAACCTTCGTAAAGCTTGCGCACACGTTTTACGAAGGCTTGGAGTAGTAAACATTGTAGATGCAATTACATGGACCGTACACAGATTTAAGGCCCCGTTTGGTTTATGGGAAAGGAGACTTGGGAATGGAAAACCAATTACTTTCCCATGAAAAATGATTTCCCCTCAAATTCATTCCATGAACCAAACGGGACCTAAGAGTAACACATGATGTGGTTCCTATCAAGAAGAAAACATAATATGTAACATTGTGTTAGGATCCCACTCATTTAATGGGTTGTATGTATCCAAGAAATTACGGGACCCAATCATTCAAATCAACCTTACGAATTCCATGTTCCGTATGCGTGTTCACGATCCATTTACAAAAATTTGAAAACTCAACATCGGTTTACCAGAACTCACTCAGTTAGAACCTGGTTTCAGTTTACTTAAAACAAGAAAACTATGAATTTTCAAGGCCATCTGAACACAAGATAATGAAGGTCTTAAGTAAAATATATTCGTGGCATTTCAGTCAATTCAAAGTACAAAAGCAACTAGCACAATAAATATAAAAATACTAGCCAGCGGTCCTTGTGCAATATTTAGCCGAACAACAGATTATAGTTATCCTAAAAATACTGGAAGTAGTCCCCTATACGTCAACAGCAAAAGAGGCAATGAGAAATTTACCCCTTTGGATGCCAAGACCATGTCATTCGAAGAGTGATGAGAGAGAAATCTTCACAACTGAGAAAAATAAACAGAAACAACTTACTGTACAGGCAGCTGTACAAGAATAGATTCCTTGCCATCTATCACAGATCTCCACAAATGTCAGTCATTCATCAAGACTTTTGAAACCAACGTCTTCAATCAGCCCTAATACCTCAAGTTGTGGCTGGCACTGATTAAAAGTTAGAATATTGCACAGCAAAAAAGACTTGATAACACCCAAAATCCATGGAATGATAGTCACCACATCAAAAGACGGCATAGAAAGAACCTTGTATCACCTTCAGAGGGGCTTCTATTCATCCTCTATCTCCACAAGCTGTGCCCGTCTCTCAGCAGCTTTCTTCCTAACAAAGAAACCCCACCTCATTGCTGCTTTAATTTTCAGCCACCCCACAACAGCTTTGCCAGGACGGTTGCGATCTTCGTCATAGCTGGGCATTGGTGATGATATGAATGAGGGGAAGGAATACCCATCATCAGGCACATCAATGGCGCCATGGCCTCCCATACTGAAGATTCTGAGCAAGTGCTGCATATCCTCATTTTCGAGCATCTCATGACTTCTAACGCGAATCTCTTCCTCTGAAAAGAAATCTCGGTTGGTTGTCCAGTCATCTAAAGGATTAAGAGTGGATGGCTGAGAAGAAGAATTGATAGTCTGAAATCCTGATGTAGATGATTGTGGAGGAGCAAGGGCCAGCCCAACAGCATTGGCATCACTTCTTGTGCTTTGTGCCTCATGTGAATTGCTGATCAATTGGTCATCTAGTGCAAATCCACTGCCATCAAACTGGGTGCGAGAGTTGGAATTTACAGGTGGCTGGGTCAAGTATCTTGTTGATAGATTATCATTATACCCTACAGAAATAAACAAAAAACAAAAGAGAACCATAATTAGCAACCTGTCTAGCTAACATCCTCACTGGATGACAGGAAACATCATCACATGCATTCATGTGTGTGCATACGTGATTGTGTGTTGTGTGTGTGTGTGTGTGTGTGTGTGTGTGTGTGTGTGTGTGTGTGTGTGTGTGTGTGTGTGTGTGTGTGTGTGTGTGTGTGTGTGTGTGTGTGTGTGTGTGTGTGTGTGTGTGTGTGTGTGTGTGTGTGTGTCTTAAACTCTTAAGAATGTAAATATAGCATGCAAGGCATAAAAATTTCACGTGTATAGAACAGATTGTGTAGTGTGTGACCAAAAAAGTTCACGTACAATCCATTGGCATTATTGATTACAACCTTAGGCTTGGTTCCGTAAAGATAAATAGTAAAACTTTGCCGGTATAACTATGCTGATGAGCAGTCAAGCAAGTCACAACGAATTTTATGTTCATTTTTGGAGGATTTTACATCTCATAGCTTCAGGATTTTCCAGGTTGTGCTCTGTAGACCCAAGTAAATGTAGCACTACTTATAAATCCTACACTCTATATATTTCGCTTCAAATTATATTCCACACAAGCAAAAAACCCTTTCACTCTTTCAGCTTATCTTCATTGATTAGTTAAAAATAAAGTTTATGAGGCCAAATATGAAACACTGAATACTCATGCAGGCAGCAATGTTTACCTCCGATTGGTAGGGCTGGATCCAATGGAGGTTGCTCTGAGGGAACTGAATTTGTCAGGCGAGGTACTTGCAGTTGATGATCTGAAGCATCGGAGTAACTGATTGGGCCAGTCTGAAATTCAGTTCGGGTTGACCTCTTATTCTGCTTGAAGTTTAGAAGTGACTTGCCATCATACTGAATAACTTGATCCCAATTTTCATATGCTTTCTTCACCAGCGTATCTACATAGACCTGCAAAAACAAAAGCATTATAGAAATTTCATGTATTTGACCTTCCCCCTGTCAATTGTTTAGCATAAAAGATAAAGAATAATATAGTATCATAACACCAAACTGTTCAGTTAGAAACAAAAAGTACATAATTAGTTTATAAGCCTTGAAGTTACCGGGTGTTTTCAACCTAATAACATAACTTCCATACATTTACTAGGAACGAGAGAAGACTACAGCAGGAACAAAGATTTAAAACATAAAGAGCACATCCTCCTAACATGAAATTATCAGAAAATAAAATTAAAATAAAAAAATTTCATCTCCCTACATTAATTCTCCTTGGTGATGGTTTCTGTTTCAACTCTTCCACTATGTGTCAAATATAAACCCTTGCAGCAAAAAGAAAATTTATTTTGAAATATGTAATATAAAAGAACACAAAGATTGACCGACCAAAAAATAAAAAAAGGGAGACCATATTCCAAAAATTAATAAATAAACCAAAAGAAAGAGGTTAATATTCACCTTCTGGCTGTCAGATAGAGCATCAGCAGAGTGAAACTGCTCCCCAGCAATGAGGCCACTCAGCTCATAGATGTTGTTAAAAACAACACCAACATTTCTTGTATCTTCAGGATAATAAACATAAAGCTTCCCACTCAAGACACAAGTCTTTGCATGTTCTAAAAGAGCATCCCACATCTTGTTCGACATACCGCTTCCAAGAATCTATATACAGTATCCAAACAAAATATAAAACATCTACAATGTACAAAATTGTGTAAGTGTTAGTGTGCGCTTTTACAACTCAAACCAAGTCCTACACTTACATTCCGTAATTTCTGAGAATCTCGGACCACAAGCTGAAGAAACTCTTCAACCGTGAATATTCCTGCATTGTTTAGCCTCTTATGGAATGCCCCATCCTTGCCAATCTTCTCCAATCTCCATACGTCATCATTTAATGCTGGTGGGTAGTGTTTCTTGTACACTGTCAAGATCAATGGAAAAAAATAATAATAAAAAATCAACAACAGTGTGCTAGAACAGATAGAAAAAGAAGATATACGCCAGAGCATGAACCTACATTCTCCTCTGTGATCTTTAACAGTAAAAGCTTCTGTCTTAGCTTCACGTATGCGAATGCCCTCACAAAATCCCGGAGCAACTTTCATTCCAAGCCTAAACTTCCTGCTTCGTATCCAACTTGAGTTATCTGTAAACGTCAGATCCCCTAGTGTTCCTACCCCTTCTTTGAGGGTCACTTGCAGTTCCCCAGTCAACAGAGGTCTCTTCCCATCACGCTCTTTCACCACATGGCTATCAAATTCTTCTTGAGTCCAGCCTTCATCATCTTCATTGTTGAAATCACCTTCAAGCACAACAACATCCAGTTTTACAGAGGATTCAGGTCCCGAAGTCACAACTCGCTGTGTGTTTCTATCAACCAAAACAACATGAATTGCAGCACCCTGCTCGCCTTCAACTTTCCCTCCTGTGAAGATCTTCAATCCGTTTTGGGGAAGACCTGAAATGTCAAATGTCAGAAACTGTTTTACCACAACATGATTGAACATATAGTTCATGGCGACATTTTTTTTGTAACTTTTTTATTTTGCTAAAATAATTCATGGTTGTGATGACTGACATCAGGGAGCATTGAAACAAAATATCTTACATTAAAAAGCATCTAGCATTACTCTCCTTTTTGCAAAAATTTCCTTTCTGATATCATATAAATGATTAGAAATCTGGATAGGCAATCCTTGCTTATCCTGATAACTGAACAGGATTGCTTGTCTATAATTCTTAAAGGGGTTAACTATTTTGCTCTATTATATAAATGATTAAAAAAAAAGTTCATTCATTATAAAAATAAATAAATAAAATTCTCATAAATAATTTTTTGACCTTCCATTAACTCTCGGAGGGCCTAACTTAGCCAACGCACGTTCCACTTCTTCGCTTACCTGTAAACCAGTAAAAGAATAAGCGCTACAGATCAAGAGCATAGACAGAGAATCCCAATAGGTCTCTTATGTTTTGACCATAACTAAGACAGATCGTGCTACATAACCAACAAACAGTTCATTTATAAGAAAGCAACTATCCTGCATAAAAATGCAAAAGAATCATCTGAACCTTTAATTGTTTAAATACTTCTAGTTTGTCTTCTCTTTATACATGATACCAACATCAAACTAAGACAAATTGGAAGTACTAAAACTATGTTAATGAACAAAAAAAAATTGTGCCTTGATTTAGGTTTCTTCATTTGAACAAATCATTTTTTACTAAAATGACTAATGATGTACCCTGCCCTAAAAAAAATTTCAGTTCATAAGATTTAATCACTATTCCAAGAGTCAAGAACGCTCTGACTTAGCTTTTAACCCACCACTAAATAAATTTAGCTTCCATCACTCTTTTCAATATAAACAAAACTAAGTTACATACACTACACAAAATTCTTGGTCACCTTTAAAAATATAGCTTTAAAATTTGGTTGAGAAGTAAAAGAGTTTTAAAACAATGTTCTTGCTAAAAAAACCAAAGGTCTTATATATCAAACTCTTTTCCTAATAATTTTTCTTTATGTTACCACCAATCTCTGGAGTGGGGCATGACAAACCTCTCTTAGTCACCAACCCCAGGTCTGGGCACAATAGATTTGGTGTTAGAGGAGTTACCCACATAAAGAGAAGTAGGAGATGAATTTCAACACAAATAATCAGTAGTATTCTCATAAACATTCAGAAGGAACTGCAATGTCAGAGAATTATATTTTCAGATGATACAGTTAAAACTAAAATACTCTGCAAATCAAACACATAACAATAGCCAGGCTATCGTCTTCTTTAACAACCAACTCAGTTAAAGAAAAAATAGTCCACATATCAAATGCATGAGCCTGAAAAGGTATTGACTAATAATCAACTCTCCATTGATTATGTTAATCACTGTTTCAAGCTCAACAGTGAAACAAGCATATGGTAACTTTAAACTATCTTTTAATTTGTTCAGCTTTATCAGCCCAAACGTACATTGGATAACCAGTACTAGTAACTATCTTCAAAAAAGGAGGGATAAAATCGTCACATATGAAAGGTATCAAACACAAGCATGGAAAGCAGGAGTACATATAAATATCTCTCAGGTATGGATAGGCCACTATGGAACTTCCTCACAATCAGTCTTCTTTGGGCAACAGAATCAAATGTATTAAAAGCAAAATTTCTAGTATACCTACTATGATAATGGATCCCCATACACACTCAAAAGAGAAAGAGAAATAGCACCAGTGCCAATAATGTTGACATTCTGAATACAAATCAAAACACTACCACCAAAATGATGAGGACACTATAATAGATGTATATGCGGGCACTCATAGAGTGGGGGAAGAAAAAGAAAAAAAAAAACCTAAAAAGAAGTGACTAGAGATTTGAATAGAGTATGGAAACCACAGAGTTAACAATAAAGAAAAGTAGTTAGAAGAAAGAAGGACAAAATAAGCACACAGGCTACAATGATGTTAAACCAATAATTCATATTACACTAATCAATTAGAGAATGCATAAACAAAAGGTACCCGAAAATAAAATTTTGAAACACACTTACAACTCTACGAAGAATAGGTTCCAATGATGAGCATAGCTTCTGCAGACTGTCCACCTTGAGAGCTTCTATAATTACACTGCAAATATATATTCAATGGAATATAAAGAACATGATAGAAGACATATTGAACCTTTAGACAAAAATTCATTTAAGTGGCTAATTCATGCATGCAGAAACTTATGCCCAATACAAACAGAGGAACATAAGGGAACATACAAAAGCACCAGACATATGATCTTGAAACTGAAATGAGAAATTATAAAGGAACCGCAAAAATAACAAGTCATTGGGTGTGTCTCAATGAAGAGTTATAGTACCAAATACAAAAATATCACAATCTGATGAGAACAACATGCTGTAATTGTGCTGTGCAATGGTCATGAAATACGCTAAAGTTAAAATCATATGTCACTCTTATCTTCTTCTAAGCAAGTCATTAAGAAATTTGAGGTAACTTAGCATTTACTCAAAAACCACTTCTAATCGACAACTAAATTAGTCAAAGAAGCACATTGCTCTAGTTCTCGAGTGCGCATCAGAGCAACTAGACGGTCCAAATATAACTATATCAGCTCAAACTAAAAGGGGTTTTTCCTACAATTCTCAAATTATACGACTAATTATTCAAATTAGCAAGCAAAGAATATAATCAACAAAAAGAATTCACATAATCAATTGAAATTAAACAAGACGAAATCCGTTACCTAGCGAGAGCCGGCCGCTTTCGTTCCGGCTGCTCCTCCTCTCCCCCTTCCATTGGCCTTTTCCCTCTCATAGAGTTGGTCCTCTCCATGAGTCTAGTCTGCCTCTGCATTTTATACCGATTTTCAGAACCCTAGATTTCCAGATCTGCAGAACACCAGAAAATCAAAAACAGCTACTTCACTACCAAAACTCACATCAAGAAATGCATAACAGCTAAACACATAACTATCTACAAACTTTTCAAAACTAAACTGAAATTCAACAAACAAAAAAAAAGGTCCATCAAATTTAAACCATAATACCTCGTTTTCTGCTGAAATTTGGAGTGATAATAGAACTGAGCTGTGCGGAGAGGTTATATTTGTCTGTCAGTTTCTTAAATTTGCAGAGAAAACGCGCGAGAAAGTGAGAGAAAGTAGTTTCTGTTTGGAGAGAGAACGAGAAAATGGGGAACCTGAAATAAGGGCGAGCAGTCTCTATTGAGTCTACTCTGGCGACTCTTCAGCAGAAGTGTCAATTATCCAGTGCTTCTTCGACCACGGTACTCGCTTCTTCTAGTTATGCCGTTTTATGTCAGGGGAAGACGTTTTGGGACGATATGGCACGTGGCATGAGTCCATTGGATGATATAAAGTGTTGCGTAGGTAAATAAAATCGCTGGCAATGTCTGTAATTGGGGTCCACTTTTCGGTCAATGCTTTAAGATTGTCCGGAGGCAATGTTGTGTTGAATCGTGACCGTACGTTTGACGGCCGAAAAATGAAATATAAAATTAGTTAAATTACCGGCCGAAGAGATATTAATTAAAATGACGTCACTTGATGGAGGTTGGCTTACGTCCTTTCTTTGTCTCTTTTATTTTCAATAAACTTTTTATTTTTCTCTTCTTTTCTGTTTTTTTATTGTGTTTTTTTATTTTCCTTTCTTATTAGTTTTGGTATTTTGTAGGTTTTCTTAGTGACATTATTCACTCCTTTCTAATTTTGTACGAAATATATAGTTTGGGTAAAAGAGGGATTCAAACGTGACCTCAGGTGTACGGATAACTACTCTTCATCACTTGAACTACAAGCATATAAGTAAGGGGAGAAATAAAAATGAAAAAAGAGTAGTGGTTATTATTGTAGAATAATAACGTGGCGAAACAATTGTGAAAATGATATTTTAATTATTATTTTATTAAAATAAATTTAAATTACATGTTCAATTTATTAATATCTATTTTCATTATTATTTTTATTTTATTTTTAAAGTTTACGATGAGATTAGCTATTCTCACCACAAACGCCAAAGCAAACCCACAACCTAGAGCCGTAAAAATTTACATGTGGCACCAAACTGCCAACTACCACCGATATGGTTTATGGACTTACGCATGATAAAATTGGACATAAAGAAATGCTTTTATAAGGGTTGACAAAAAGGCTCCTCTCTTAGCACTAGTAGATGCAGTAGTACATAAAAATGAACTTCACTTATTTTTTTTGCACTTAACTGAGAAACATTTACAAATTGCATATGTAATGCACTAACGTGGAACCCTATAACATTCAGACAAGATCAATCATATAACAAAAGATTTCACTTTTTTTATTGCTAAAGTTCAAAGTAGTATGCACACTTACAAATGACAGGCTCATAGAACCCAGAAGTTAACCAATTAGTTCTTGTGGTTGGGTATAGAATATACTATTATTCTAGGGAGACTTTTCCCGCAAAGACAGACTGCTCTATGAAAATCTCCTGCCCACCCTCCTCATGACTCTAACCATGTAATGAGGAAGCTCGCTTACCACCACAGCATATTGACACGGGGGTTGGTGGGAGGCATGGATATTTGTGTGTGATGAGTCATATTGGAGTTTGAAGCTACTATTCGTCCAATTGCGTATTTATGACAGCCCCCAACCCTCAGTGTCGGCTAATGATTTTAAACAGGGTAATGATTTCTCTATTCTAATTTTATCCACTTACATTTATTTTTTAGTTATAAAATAGAGTGTAAGTGAATAAAATTAGAGTGAGAAAATCACCACTCTTTAAATATTACAATTTACATATATAAAATATGAGTCAAGTTGAAAATCATTTAAATAATTAGTTTATCATAAGTTATTTCAGTGTTTATTAAAAAGGTTGACTCATTTTTTACTTTGGTAAAATAAAATTGGATGTGACAATTTGCGCCTACCACATGTGATGACACTTGGAAGGGTCTCTCCAAAATGAAGATTTAAAAATAGGTTCAGATCCTTTTTTATTTTTGTTGTAGAAAGGACTTATAACTTTCATAAAAACTTCGAAATGCAATACAGCTTCGAGGCCGCCTTAAGTCGCATCGGTGTGAGTATTATTCAACTTGCCGTTCGCTTGGAAGCGACATGTTATTAGTCCAATTTTGACTCTGAAATTTGCAATTGCCAATAACTTAAATTCCCTTTTTTTGGCATATTAAATTGTTGCATAAAGTCGGGGTCAGACACATTATCTCCCTGTCATAATTCTTTGCTTTATCAATAAGTTTCTCTCATTCCGTCGAGATTCTCTAAAAAAAAAAAAAAAAAAAAAAAAATCTCACGTGATGGGTTAGGGTGAGATTTGGGATAGGGTTTGGTATTTATACCTCCCACTAAAGAGTCACACAAATTCCTAATTTTAAAAAAAATCCATCGAAATTAGCAAGTTTTTGAATACCAAAAGACTTTTTATTACTTGTTTAAAGTCTTGATTGAATACCACTAGATTTGGACACCCTCTTTAAAATATCCTAATAGTCATGATTGAATATCACAAGACTTATTTAGATTATTTAAAATTCTTAATTGAATACCACAAGACTTATTTATTCCAAAATAGTATTTTTAAAATCCTAATTGAATACACCCCCCGTAGGATTGAAAGTGAATTTTTGTCTCTAATTTCCAAAAACTGCAGGATTGAAACAGCTCAGCAATTCCCGAATAACAGAATTGTGACTTAACATGTTTGAGACATTTGATCCAAGAGTAAGCTATGTCATTCTCATGAACACATGATAGGAACGTTTTTGAAATTTAATATGATTTTGTTTGCATGATTTTCTCTAATCTTAAGTCAATCAAAATCCCTTTAGGAGTGGATTTCATTTATTTATCAATCAATCAATCTTTGTTTTGAAGGACTATTTTTCAAAGCTTTCATCATATTTTCAGTCTATAAACTTTGGAAAACTGAGTTTTCCTTTACTTAGAAGATAAATATCAGGAAAACTTGATACTTTATATAATGCAAGGAATATTCAACTTTTTGTGTGCGGACTGTGGAGTACAGCGTTTATGTGTGGTTATAAACGGCTAAGATTAGCGTGTACCATATACAAACAATTAATTCAACATGATATAATCCCTCCCCTACACTTTTGTCTTTACGAGAAAGAGATGACAGACCAAAAGGACATGGACCAAAAGAAAACCTTTCTATAATATCCATTATCCAGTATTTCATTTCTTTGGCAATCAACCAGATAATTAGAGAAATGGAAGAAAAAGAAATAGAACCTTTGTAGGATAATTGACAGGAGATATCCTTTGGTAGCATCATCACCATGGGCAGGACAAAACCTAGAGTATAGTAAAATGTGGTGGATACTATCTTATAGGCTATAGCTCAAGTTGGTATTAGGGATATGCAAAGCCAGCAATTCTGACCGTTGATCGACGTTGCCCCTACATTTGATCAATGATCAGAAATCACCGACAGGTGCATGAGCAACAGACCTTAGTATTCTCGTATGTGTAAAAGTGTAACAGCATAACACACAACACCTTGGTAGGCAAATTACATAAGCACCCTCCAATCATTGGACAGCATTAGTGGAATTTCAAAGCGTCGGGACACGAAACGGGAGAGAAAGAAACTGGACAAAGGCATTTTCTCGTGTCCTAACTCGTAAGCGGGATGCATCATACAGGCAAGAAAAGGCGAAAGAGACCCATCCTAAGATAGGAGGGAAAATAAGTATCCCATTGTTAAATTTACTCATTTGCCCTTGCATTTAAGAAATAAATTAATAATATTAAAAAATATGGATAAAATACAACTGTCCTTCCCTTATTTTTCCCTATCTCCTCCTATCAAATTATAGAGAGTATAAGCAAATGAACTGTCACACACTCCCTTATCTTTTATTCCCCAGGGGGTGAGGGAAGGCATTATGAGGGCTAAAAGCCATTGGCATACGGACAAAATAGCCACAAGGCCAACGCATGAGACCAAAATGTAATTAACAAATATATAAGAATTGCAAGTTGTGGAAAGATTTACTTGAATTCATAGTTGCAAATATTTTAATTGTTTTGAGATTGGCTAAGTTCTTCAAGCCTTCTGTAAACTTTAGTGAGGGCTTCGTTGCAGACCTTAGGAGATGTGCAGGGTCCGCACATGAGATATATGACATGTCCCAAAGGCCTCATGTAAACTCCGTCTTCACGGAGCTTCTTCAGAAGGGAGCTTGCATACAGTGACCCATACCTATTCAAAATTCACAGAACAAAACATTTCAAACAAGGGTTATAAAGATTACAGGACACAGCGCAGCGCTGAAATTGTCAGCTATCGCAATGTTGAGTCAAAAAGCTACCGTTGATGATAACACTGTAATCATAGCATAGCATTATGATACATGGAAACTTGTTCTTAATCTATGAACTATACAAGCACCTCTACATCTTGTCCACAAGCGAAACATTCATGCACACATACATACATACTACGTACATACACACACACACACACAGAGATAAAAAGATATATCTATAAAATAAAAATCTATTAATTTTTAGAGTAAATATTAAAAGATAGAAGAAGATGTAATGATATAAGGGGTTGGCTGGCCGATTGAACAGGTGACTTCAGGCCAATGATTTTAAAAGTCAACTTGTGGTCTAAATTGTTAAAACTCATAACATTGGAACAATTGCTAGCATCATTATGCTGCACATATCGTATAGGATGATATGGTATTACTAAAGAGGCACATGATATTTCAACTTATAATTTTCCAAAGGGTACGGGATGATTTGGTGTATGTGGGGGAACCACATAAACATACAAAGTAATAAGACCATACCCAGCGTTGCAGCCTTCTACTCGGAGCTCTAGAGCACAAAGCGTTCCCAACACAACTACTCTTTGAATTGCAGGATGTGAAGAGATCTGGTACACTAGTTTGTCATCCCATAACTGCAAGCATTTGGAATGATACCATGTGGAAAAAAAAATTTAAAAAAAAAAAAAACAGAAAAGGAAAGGAATAAAAAAACCACACACAATGACACTGAAAGAACAGCAAGTTCTAACAAAATTTTAAAAGAACAGGTTTCAGAATTTAACTATTTTAGGCTCCAATACCATGTTGAAATATGGAACCAATTAAGCATCATAATGATGTAAAACCCTTTTTTTTTTTTTTTTTGGTCTCATAATGAATTAAATCTCAGGCTAAACACATTAAGCTACCCCTTTTGCAATTCTTAACAGCTCTCTCTCTCTCTCTCTAATCAACTTGAAATTATAGAAATCAATTTAAGCCAGGTAATTACATCCTCACATCTATTATTCAAATTATACAAGAAAAATGCTGACTGAAAATATATTGAAGGTATTGGATTTGTATGTAGTATTATACAAATGAGACACACACAAGACAATTATAATACACATACCTCGCTAAGTAAGCTTCCTTTGGAAGTGATATTAGGATTTCTCTGAGAATCCTTAAACCATCTTATAGATTTAGCAGCTGCTGTGCACCCGATGGCATGTGCAGAATATGAATGTCCATGCAGAAGGGCCTTTAGCTATAACATTAACAGAAAGTGCTTCTTAGTCTATACATGCATAATACCAACACCAAGAAATGTAAACAAATGCTATACCAGCCAATTCCCTTTAAAAACATTGCTATACCACATCAATCTGTGTATTCAAATTTGAGCTTAGAGTGAATAATTTAACATATCTTAATAAATGTAAAATCAAATAAGCAATCAAATCAAGTTGTAAAATAAACTTAAGTGTTTCTCATACAACTCAACACACCATAATAAATTACCTTTGAGTCTCCAATAAATGAGTCAAAGACGGCATTGGTAGCCAATGTGGCAGCCAAGGGTACAGTCCCACCAGTCATCAGCTTCCCAAAGCAGGCGATATCTGGAAAACAAGATAGTAGTTCTGCGGCTGACTGTAAAACAAAAGTAACTTCCCAATTAATTAAATAAAAATGTATAATAAAATTTTTGAACAAGAGAATGAAATGAAACCAAGGGTTCCAACCTCTGTTCCTAGACGCCAGAAACCAGTGAAAACCTCATCAAAGATAGTGGGAATATTTTTCTTCCGGCACTCATTCACCAGAACCCGCTGGAAAAGTGGATCAACCATATGCATTCCTCCAGCACCTTGTATAACTGCAGAACAATTCCAAATGAAGAATGGAAAAATTGCTACATTAGTATAAAAGGGAAAGATATAAAGCAAAAAGATGTTATATAATCTTCAATTATCAAAAGAAAACTTAGGTTATAAATCTCAGCCTAATCAGAAAGAAAAATGCCAAACACACCCATGCACAGTCTATAGAGTAGCAGAAAGCCCATCAAAACGACTTCAAATATAAGACATCTCAAGTATGAAAAACAAGTGGTGGCCCAGAATAGATGCATCACACCTCACACAAGCAGGTGCAGATTCACTAGATGAAGATCAGGCTTGGGAATTCATAATTAACAATTTTTCATGTTAGGAGTCAAGTAAATTTTCAAGAAGTGTCCAATATAAGAAAATTAATTAAATATATTACCTGATTGATAAAACAAAAACAATCTGATCCAACCAGATATAAAATAAAATTACTGGTATAAGTAATCTTGCCTGGTTCAATAATCAATGCTCCAATGTACCCTTTTGATTCAGGAAACTTTGATAATTGTTCTGATATATATGTTGAATAAATACCAGCAAGATCTGACTTGTCCCTGCTCTTGACAAAAATATCATCACGGGAACCAAAGGCTGTAGAAGTGCCAATGAATGTAAGAATATGGTACCTTAGTAACAGGTCGAAATAGAATAGGTGTGACAAAAGAGATCACTTACTCATATTTTTGAGATTCAAACT
>NC_024127.1:34950941-35043567 GCF_000346735.1 Prunus mume
AAAGGTTCCACATATTGTTGGACAAAAAAACCATCGGAGGATCGAGAAAAAAACCTCTTCCATTATACCTGCACGTAAAAGTTATAAATCTTGACAAGGCTCAATGACAAAATAGCTTGTTCTCTATTGCTGCTAGTTAGCTCTATTCCAAGACAATATTCTGGAATCAAGATACAAATGATCAAGGTAAAGAAATGACATGCAATTCTAAATTGCATTAATGTCCTCATTCTTTACATATGAATGTATAAATGATATTTATAAGTCTTGCAAGCAAACAATCGCGAGAGTCAAGACCACTGAAAGAAGTGATTTTCAGTGTGCATATATTTTATATGCTTTCAGCTTAGTACAAGTAGTAGAAAAATGGACAACAAACATAAACATAAAAGGTGAAATAAGAGGGAGCTTTCTTAAGTGAAAAGTTGTTGATACTTGATATTCAAGGAGGAAAAAAAATGGCTACTGTGAACTACCCCACCCCCACTTTGAAGCAAATAATCTAGCATCTTCTATCTATGTCATCAGTAGCCAGCAATATATTCTCTAGTGGATGCTGACTTACTCCAAACGTTGATATATAAGTATACAGATTTGGAATATTTCAAGTATCTTGTGACAGAAAATTCATACCATGGTTGTTGGAGGAAGCCTGTATAAGATGATGGTGCTTGTGCTTCCATAGCACCCAAAGTATCACCATGATAAGATCCTTTAAGAGCCAGGACCTGAAATAAACAACCCCTACGTCAAAAGAATTGAAGATTTAAAGGATCGTTACAATAGACAAGGCAACGACTTGGCCTAACTGGGCAAAAAGTAGCCTAAACAATAATAAATAGAGAAAAAAACAGCAGCTAGAAATGTTAGCTTATCTAAAGTTTTGACCATAATTCTTACCCTATCCACCTCGCATAAACTACTCCAGTACTAGCTAAACATGTACAAGTGAAACAAGGGAGATAGTAAAATTGAATTCAGCCCATAATTCTAAAATTGAATCCATATGGTGCCAAATAAAAAACCAGATACTCATGCTCCAATGCTGAAGATACTTAGTTAACGTACAAATGGCAAAATAGTGTGTGCCTTCAGTATCATTTGTCATCTCAACTATTGAGGAATATTTTCCGACAAAATTTCATTTACTCATGACAATTCAGTTGATCCACAAAAGCCGGAGGCTTAGGAATTTTTTAACCAACAGAACTTTTTCTTTATTGGTTTCAGGGAGCAGAGAAAACTACTTGTTGAATTTCATAATGACAATGATTATGTACAAAAGAAGGAAGTGAAACAGTTTTTCTCTTGTTAAATAAACTAATGGTGATGAAGAATTAATGAGGCCTACCACAAGCTCAGGATATCTCTCAGCTGTATTTTCCTTGAGATGATCTAAAAGAATTCCACGATCATAAGAGAATTTACGGAATGCCATTTTCAATGCAATCTCAATTGCTGTAGATCCATTATCTGAAAAATATGTTCGAGAAGCCCAACCTGCGTCAATTGACATCAGCCACATATAAGCAGATGGTTAAAGACCAAGGAAAAATATTTGAATATATGTGACAAATTTACGATATTTTAAAATACATTACTACCCTTTGGATTCTACATGTACCATAGGTTGCCCTTGGCCTATGGCATCACAGAGTTAGTCGAATACCCAAATAAAAGATTCATTAGCCACATGTTAAAGCATTGAGAAACTGTAACTAATATAAGTGTGTTTTCAACCACAGAAAGTAGCATACAAGAAAAGTGAATAAAAGGAATACAAGTTACATAATACCAACCTTTTCCAACACCTTCAAGCAAAAGTTCAGCACATTCCAAGGCTGGCTCATAAACATTCTCAGGAAACATTACATGCCCAAATCTTGCAGTTGCATAACCCATATCCCTTGCAAGTTCAGTCTGAAACCACCTAAACAAAAACCACATTAAAAAATTTAGACATTCCATATTGTTCTTTTATATGTCAAATAAATAAAATCATTGATCAAGGGGGCACAACCTGTGCAGGCAAAAAAGATACCATCCAAAACTAAAAAAATAAACTAAAAGAATCCAAGAAAAATTGAACGGTGAACTAGGGGAACAGTCCTTGTCTTGACAGTCCATATGGAAGCCAAAAATTAACAGCACAAACTTTGCTCTCAATGAGAGGGTATCAGATCAGCTCAAAAGATTCAACTCCATGCTCTCTACTGAAAAGTCTATAAGCATGCTCATACATTTTGCATAGTCTAAGCATAAAGTGAGTGCATGCATAAAACAACAATGCAAACAGGCAACATTATAAGACATAACATACAGGATACATGAGACCATAGGCATCCATTCAGGAATAACATGACCAAAGAGATTGCAAAATATAAAGATTATAAAGCAGCATTATGGCTTTGCATACCGTCAATCAATAGATTGAAATCAAGTATCAGGGCAAGCAATTAACAGAAAGATATTTATAAAGATGACCTGTAAAGTAGCATCAGGTCCTTGAGTCCACCAACTGGCACATGCATCAAATTGTTGAGTTATGACATCATCATTCTGAGCCTAAAATTAAATGAAACAAAGTTAGCTAGGCATTCTATGAAACAGTCAACAACAGAATATGTATCACTTGGAAGAAGTGCAAATAAGTTCTTTATACAACTAGAACTACAAAAACAAATGCGGTATAGGGAACCAATACATATTCCTTTCTTTCATTAAACATTTGTTTAAAAGAGAAAGCAAAAAAATATATATGACAGAAATGTAGAATTTCTAGAGTCCACTTCTTCCCCATACTACTAGTGAACAGGAAAACATATTAAAAAAAATAGTAGGGTATGCGGTATAAAAACAGTGATCTTCTCAATGTAATGAATGGGGAGTCTGCTTTGAAATCGTCCGCCCTGTACCCTCCCTCCACCCCAAGGATCCCATCCCAAATTGCATGAGCAACAGGTCTTACATGTACTTTTCCGAATGCTTGATTGTCATAAAAGATTCCTAACATATCATAGGATTCCCTTAGGTCCAAGATATGAAAGAAACAAATGTTTCCTTGCCTTGGAATAAGTAGAATCAAATGGATTGGTACGATCCAACCTATTATCAGAGATCAATCCAAGGATTTATTTACTTCCCCACCTAGCTACTCTAGGTTGGGGGTAGGTCCGGGGGGCATCATTTCATTAGTGAAGCCACATATGCTATCTGGCACAAACCTTGAAGACTGAAAAATTTTCACCGCAGCGTGAATCAATCACTGTAACATCTCCTTCTGATACAAATGTGTGCTGAGTAAATGGCCACCAGAAGACATCTACTGCCCTCCTTGGCATGTCATGCAATCTCTTGATTCTTTCGGTGTAAGCTGACAGCATTATTTCCATCAATGAATCAAATACATTATGAGCATCATCATACCATTCCATAAGGTCATCTGACAAGTCTTGTGGAATAGGTGGCAGTACAAGCACTGGAACACTAAACAACAAATGATAACAGTTAGTATAAATAGATTGTGCAGGACTAGAAGGAAATATTAAACACGTCATACAACAAAAGCATAATTATCATATCAGGTCAAAGACAGTGAAATCCAAATACATAAGCAATGTTTACACATATTTGTCCAGATATAGTTACATATAGTATATAACCACTATTAATAAGAGCAATCCAAATTACCTGTTTCGAAAGTATGATGCTAAAGGCACCTCATTTACAAGGCCGTGATCCTCAAATACAACAGCAACAACATCATAACCTCGAATTTTCAAACTTTCATAAGCTGAAATGGTTCCAGAAATACCACCTAACCGTCCATCTCCGACAAGAATAGCTGGTAAACGGAAAGGCCTGCTCACATATACTAACTTCTCACGTTTAGAAATTTGTTTGACTAGTAATAGCAAGAGCAGGGATACTCAAAGAATGTATTATAAACAACCAAACTACGAATTTGAAGTACCTGTACAAGTCACATTGAAGCGACCCAGAAGGCCCTGGACTGGCAACCCCGCCAGCCGTCTCAACCACGCAAAAAGAGTCCGCTTTCTCCTTCCCAACCCCAATCTGCAAACACCTCTGCAGCATTTTGAGCAAGGCCGAGTCTTCCACCGCCCCGCTTTCCCTCTCAGCCGCCAAGTGCGGCGACACGGGGTCTCCCCACGCGTACATTGTCTTACAAAGGAGCTCCGAAATCGGACCGGTTTCAGAATTGTCCCCAACAACCCTCCTCTCCTCACACCAGTCCAAATCGCGCATGCCCTTGTCGAAATTTTTTGGAGCTTGGGGGGCTGAGATGGAGCTGGCGGCCGAGGCCGAGGCCTTGAGGACGTGATTGGAGGCGTGGAGAGAGAGGTTGGGGGAGCGGCGGACAAGAGAGGTGAGCTTAGAGAAGACGAAATGGGAATCGGAGTCGGCGGGGTAGCCGGTTTGGATGGGCTTGAGGTAGAGGAAGGAGCGGCGCCGGTGGCGGGAGAGGAGAGAGGAGGCGGCGAGGCCGGCGGAGACTAGGGTTTTTCCGAGGGAGGTATTGGAGGACCAAATGAGGTAGATGGGGTGAGAGAGAGGGACGGTGAGAGGCGGGGAAGGATTGGTGGCGCCTGCGCCGGCGGTGGTTGAGAGGTGTTTGATGACGTGGCGGTGGTGGAGTTGGTGGCGGGTGGGGCGGAGGAGGAGAGAGGTGAGGGTAAGCATGGTGGTGGTGGTGGAATGTGGGGTGTGTGGGGTGGAGAAGAGAGAGTGTTGGTTAGGGGTTTGCGAGGGTTTAATTAAGGAGGGAAAAGGATGTTGGTGGGAGTTAGATATAAAACGCGTTATTCGTTTCAACCTGAACCTATAGTATCACCCAAAGAACGCAATAATGCCAAAACAAGGGCCAAAGGGGAAACTTATCAGAATTTTCCTCAATAAATTTGTGCAAACACAATTTCAACGCACATTTTACACATTTCTTTGAACAACAACAAAAAGAAGAAAAATCTGGAATTGACCATAATCAATTCCGTTTTCCACATGAAATGCAAATTCACAACAAATTTCTCTTTATTAATGGATCTAAAGATGTAGGTGTCGTAGGTAAACTAACACTAAAACTGAAAGTTGTTGGCTTAAAAATTAACAAGTGTCGAATAAAGATTCGGCCAAAAGCGCCGACATGAAAGCCTTTGCTCAACTAGGAAGAAGGCAAAAACCTTGCAAAATGCAAGGGAGGGAAAACCTAGCACAAAGAAGTTTGCTTTTGGTTCATGCGAAAGCATGCTTAGGGATGAGAAATCAATTGTTTCCTCATATTTGGTAAATTTAGTTATGGGAAATAGTTGCTTGGCGCATAGGAAAATAAAAGGCAAAATATAACCCTCCTCTCATCTTGGGTTTCATTTTCCCTTCCCATGGAAAACTTTGAGAAAATGAGTTAGTATTAAATGCACATTTTTCATGATCATTTTGCCCCAATTAATAGTTTATAATTACAATATAGCATTAAATACATTTTTTATATATTTAATTTCATATGAGTATAATTAGAAAATTAAACAAACTTTGTTTCATATTCCTACGCAAACCAAACATGGGAAATGAAATAAAGTGGTATTTCTTGGTTACTTTTCCAACATTACAAAACATGGAAAATGAATCTTTCATTTTTCATCCATTAGAAAAAGACATAGGAAATTATTTCTGTCGTTCCCATTTTCGCAAATCTCTTGACAAAGCCCCTTCACTTTTCACCAAAACCCCTGACCTTCCTTCATGAATGACCCTATTGGACTATAGGACTATAGGAGTTATGTTTCTTGTAAATAAGAACTAGTTAATTATAAGTTTAGTTTTTTTTAATTTTATGTAATTTGCTAAAGATTGGTTTAAGAGAGGTACAAATATTAGCCCCTAACAACTAGGGATGGCAACAGGCAGGTTCGGGGCCGAATATGGTAATATCATCCCCGTCTTAGCTCCCCACCCTCGCCCCACCGCCGTCTCTGCCACCATCCCTTATAAGAATTTTCGAGGAATTCCCGTCCCCGTCCCCGTTGGGGGGCTACCTCCCAAACACACCATGAATTCCTGATTTTTTTTATTTAAAAAAAAAAAATCCATCCTACATTATAACACTTATCTTTCACCTTAAATTATCATTTAACTCATTGACTCAAGATAATCTCAATTCAATTTGACAAAACTAAACAAATATCATATTATATTATATACTACTTAAAAATAAATATATTACTTTACGCATAAAAAATCAGTGACAATCTACAGCAATTTTGCTAAAAGTAGCAAAAGACTGTGTTGCTCTTCATTTGCTATTTTCTTTGAAAATGGAAAAATCTATTCCCTTTATAAAGTTGAGGGTGTAAGGGTTGTTGGTTTCGTTTGTCATGAGAAAAATTATTTAAAATTAACAATTATTATATTGTTTAAATATTTCCATAAAAGGTGAGGCGAAGATGGAGGCTGCGATGAAGGGAGAGAGAGATTATCTGTGAAGACTACATGTTTTAGAAGAATATATATATACAGTTATTCTCTTATCCGGATGTCCGCACGTTATTATCTTGCAAATGCTATTGTAAACAGGCAGGAAAGCAGGCAGGATTAGTACAAAATACATGGCATACGCACGATAATAACTTCCGGATGTCCGCATAGGAGAATTTATGTATTTATATATATATATATAGAGCTTCTATTGAGGGATACCCCTTGTAGGCCCCACTCCGGATTGTATTTCACTAATCCAAACCGTCTATTTTGTAGATACTCTCATTCAAAGATCATATCTATAAAAAATCACTTGAATTCGATATCATTTAACCACTCAATTGAGTTATTAAAATTTTAGTACTTTTTTGAAGCACCGTGTTTATTGATTTTGTAAGACACAATTAGATGTCGAACCGGTTTCCGATTTGTCTAATTTTTTGTAAGGATGATCTATGAATGAAGACCTAAAAAATAGATGGTTTGGATCATTATGAAAAAATTTGTAGGATACCCTAAAGGACGTCTCTCAAATATTTATTTGAGGGATCCCTCAATAAAATGAGACTATATATATATATATATATATAGATAGATAATTTGGAGATTTGATATTTATTGAGATTATCTATAGATTTTTCAAGGGGCTTGGAGGTGTCAAATGGTTATTTGATGAGAGCTAAAGATATTTTAAGCATAAGGTGGATTTCATTAAGCATGAGGTGTTGGTCAAGAGTTGTCTTTTGAGTAGTAGGAGATGGTGTCAATTGCATGCATGCAATACTTTATGCATGAGCTGTAGATTCAAGCTTGAGGTGGCTAATTTAGTTCATGTGCAATAGCATGAGCTATTGCTTGTAAAAGATTTCGTGAGTCACATTGTGTCTATCTTCTTCTAATTGGACCGAAGAAACACTTAGTCCAGCTAGTGGTAGCTGCAATTAAATTCTTATCCATAAGAATTGCCTACTTATCATCTTAGTTCTTCGTTGTAGTCAAATCATTCTCTCTAATTTCGTTGCACAGCTGCCAACACATCATTACTATCATTTTAATTCTTCAATTTATTCTTCTAGAGTAACATTCTACCTTGTACTAGAGAAAGTAAGTGAGAGAAGAAAAGATGGAGAATTGCTTGGACAAGAGATGAGTACAATCATCTGATGTGAGTATAACCATATGTTACATATTATTATTACTTGAGTTTGGAGAACATTAAAAGTTCTTGAATAAATTGATTATATGTGGTTTTAATAAATGTTTTGATTTAAAACATATGAACTTGTTCGTCAACACTTCATAGGTAAGTAAAACATGTTTTATATGTTTTTAACTGTTTTAAATGGTGTCGAACCATGTGAAAATATGTTTGTGAATGCATTGGTGGAACTCATATGAGAATGGATATATATATATATATATATATATGATAGTTGTAATTTCATAGAAAACAATGTTTAATGTGAAAAGGAAATTTCAATTGTTTTCGGAACCAGAATGTTTTGGTTTGATGAATAGAGGTAAGGCCTTCTCCAACCCATGAGGAGCTAAACTCAAATTTTTCTCTGCCAAAAAGTGAGTATTTGTGTTTTGCCTAGAATCAAATTGTTTTTTCTCCCAACCCAACAGACTCAAATTTTAAGTCCACACCTTTATTAAATTATTTAAGAATAGTTTAAGTCTAATTTTATTTTTTTTAATGGAAAACTTTTCTTCATTTAATCTTTTTAAATAACATCATAATTTAATTTTTTTGAACAATTTGACCTTAAAAAATTTGAAATTCCATAAATTTAATTTTATTTCAAAATTCAAAAGCGTGGGTCCAGTCACTTTTTTAAGTTACTATTAGATTTATAAAAAAGAAAAAAAAAGAAGGAGACATTTGAATTGCAACTAAGAGCAAACACGTGGCATGCCCTAACAGATAAACCCACCAGAGCTGGCCCAACGCAGGCCCCAGTGTTTTTCTAATGCACATGGGCTGTGCCACCTCAATGTGGGCTCCACTAAATAGTTTTGGGTCCATGCAATACTTGGACTGGTATTTGGGTTTTCCCAAATTTTGACCCCTTCATTTTCTTGGGTTGGGAGAGGTTTGAGGTAATAATTTGGGATATTTTGGGTTTATGTCATTGGGTTGGAGATGGCCTAAGAATACCTTTAATCCCTCATGAGAGTGTCAAGTAGGGCATGTCTCATGGCAACAATTATGGATTAAAACCTTTGGGTGAAAGACCCAAAAATAATTAAAGCTCTAGTCTGTCACCATATGGTTCATGTGTTTGAGATCATGAATGCGTACTGTGCTCTTGTGGTGGGAGGGTAGTGCGAGACTAATGCTCTTGTGATGGGAGTGGTAATGTTTCAAATGAGAGATTCAATGTATTCTCACTTATGTTTGTCAAAAGTTGACAATATGCGGTTTTCTAAAGAGAGAGAGTTTTTGGAAGTCAATGGATGACTCGACAGTTTTAAGAAAGCAAAAAACTTGTGATTTTGTTGCAGTATTTTATATTGAGATTGCCATAGTAGTACATGGACTGTGTGTGCTCTAAATAAGTGCATGTGTGATGTTAATTATGTGGAAAGAATGTGTGCTACTTGTTGTGGTTTACTCGTATGAGCTGTAAAAAACTTACCGGGTTTGTCAATGACGACTCGGTACACTATTTGACGTTGTAGGGGTTAACTCTATTGGTAAAGGAAATCAAGGATATAAGTAAGACGCTTCATGTACAGTTTTGCAAGGTGTGTTTTGTTTCCATTGCTAGTAACTTAAAGATTTCCAATGTGATAATAAGCTTTGAATGAGCAATTATGTAATAGATTGAAGTTTCAATTTATTATGTAATGATGTAGTGTAATATATGACTATGAAGTATGAGTCTGTACTAACATTGTAAGTTTGGAATGGTTATGTACTGAAAGAGAAGTAGAAACGTTGTGGTGCATTTTTGTGCATTCTGAGCTTCATGTTCTGAATTGTGTTTTTTATTTTATAACTAAGTTGGTTTTAGTTTTGTTAGAAATTCGGGTTGTGACAGCTTAGTATCAAAGCATTTGGTTAACCTAATAGAACTCTAGATTTTATAGTAATGGATCTTTTGGACTAGACTTGAGTGGTTAAGTGTGAATCATGATCTTAGAGGAATACTCCTCTGAATGTTGTTGATTTGTTTTAGTTGTGGTAGTGTTGCTATCATACTTGTTGTATCTTAAGTCGTTACACAAGTTTTGATTAACTGATACTTTTGATTTGTAAGGTATAGATCCTATTAAAGGCAGAGGTCGAGGCTGAGGTAGGGGCAAAGGTTGAGCTATAAGCCAAGCTATACCACATGGTAGGAATGTTCTAGTTTTGGATATTCATATTCATGGTGTGGTGCCACTTGAAGGAGGTGTGTGCATTGACCCTGATATAGCAGAGTTATTTGAAGAATTTCTGTAGACTAGAGTGCAAGAAGTGCCAGAATGGAAACATGTTGGTCCATCAGTGAATGAGCAACCAGATCCTATTCGACTTCCTATGTTGATTAGAGAACTTAGATGATTGGAAGCACAATCATTTGGTGGAAATACAGATTTCATGAAAGTTGATCAATGGATTGGTAATATGAAAAATTTATTTGAAATGATTGACCGTACATAAGTGGAGAAGAGAAAGTTGGCTACTTTTCCCTTACAAGATGAGGCTCGTGTTTGGTGGAAATCTGTCAAGAAGGCTAATAATGTCACACTTATGGACTAGGATGAGTTTGAAACGCTCTTCTATGGTAAATATGTCCCTCATATTGTGAGGGAATGATTGGAGATTGAATTCTTGGAACTAAAGCAATGATTTATGACCGTGGGACAGTATAAGGCAAGATTTTGTGAATTGTATCGTTTTGCCCAACCCATGGGCGAAATATAAAGGGCTAGGAAGTTTGAGCATGAGCAAAATGATAATATCAAGAAATTAGTGGTTAATTTGTGCCACAAGACCATGACAGGTGTTGTGGGATGTGTGATTTTTGTTGAGAAGAACAATCTGGACTATTAGAAGAGTCAAGAGGAAAAAAAAAATATAAGGGTGAGAGAAAGGCACTAGCACAAAGTAACAATAGAGTTCTTGGGGAAATGTTCGGAAGAAACAAAGGATGAACAACCAAGCTCCAAACAAAAATGTAGTACCTGCTCAATAGTCTAGGGCAGTGAAATGCTACAACTATAATGAGATTGGTCATACCCCTAGAATGTGTTATAAACTTAGGAATCCAGTTTGTTTCGCATGTGGAAAGCCAATGCACTATGCTAATGTTTGTACCCAGTGAAAATAAGATAATAAACCAAGGCAACAACCTCAAGTGCATGTCAGAGTATTTGTAGTAGGGCAAAATAATGTAGAAGTTTAAGGTACACTAACTCTCTTTAATAGTCTTATAAGAATGTTATTTTGTAATTGGTATTTAGGTAAAGGGGCAAATTAAAACCTCAATGGATAAATCTAAGACAACAATGATTAAATGTTCCTAGTAACAATATAACTAGTCAACAACTAGTTATAGACCTATGAACAAGCAAGAGATACACATATCCAAATCCCCTAATCAAATAGATCTGACAATGATAATGATCGACTGAACCTGGCAAAAATATGACTAGTCAATAAATTAGTCATAAACATATAAACAACCTAATAGTTCACAAATACAAGGTAAATCAATTAGCCAAACTAGTATGAAGCTAATCAACAGTATAACTAGTTGTCATAGGCCAATGAACATGTAATACAAAACCTAAATTCATAAGATACCAATTATCAACACCTGCAATCCTAAAAGAAAGCTAAGTGACACCCTAGGCACTCAGAATGATCTGTCAGTTTAGGCATCCTCAGTGCTAGCAACAACTAAAGTGCAGAGTGTGTGAACATCCATTGAATCAAAATAGAGATACGTAATAGATTATAATTAGTCAACAATTAAGAACATCAAACCCAGAAAATTGTTCACCCAGAAACCTACCATTGGGAAACACTTGGGGCCATCATCGGACCAGACAATCCACTAAGCAAAGAAGATTCTTACAAAGAATTCACGCACAAGCTCAAGAAATCCTAGGTCTATTTAGGAAACAAGCTATACCTCCTCCATGTGATGTTCTTTTCCAAACTTAGCAAAGCTTGCAGCTAGTCCTTCATGGCAACGGCAGCTACCTCCTCAGCTCATTCATCCCATGACACCAACTTACACAGCTCAACTCCAAACTGGAACAAGAAATTTGGATTCCAAATGAAATGACCAATTTCTTCGAGAAACTGTACTCTTAAAAAAAAAAAATCAATCTAGAATCTGACCTAGATCTATATAAGTATGTATTTGCTTTAGCTAGATGTAGATTTTATTTTCCAAAGCAGTTTTCAAAATCAATTTGAAAAACTCATTTATGAAAATGGAAAGTTCACTTAGAGAGAAGGAGTGCAAATGAGAAACCTCAAAAACCTCTCAATAAACCTCTCTCAAGTGACTGCTGCCAAAAAGGAATAAAGCGTACATTTACCCAAAATTCCTAGGTCATAAAAGGATAGATGACAACAGAAGAATATTAGAGAATAAGACAAAACTTTATTAGAATATAGTTGGAATCACACATGAGTCAGCTATCCTTATAATGCAATGAAAATTACTAGTCATACACATACAAGACAACTAGTCATAACCTAATGCATTCTAATGAATGTAACGTGAGAAATTATTTTTGCCAATCCATGATTATATTAAGCCTTCTGAAGATAACAATCAGAGGAGAACATCTTGAGTAATTTATCTTAGTTTAATCTTGAGCTTGGGTAATTATATTATGCAATTACAAAGTTGTCAAGGGAAGCTAAAAACCTTAGCTAAACATAACCTAACATTATTTGATACCGGAGCTTCGCATTCATTCATATTTATGTCCATTGTAAGCATGTTGGGATTAACTCATGTACCTCTTGATATGCCTTTACATGTTAAGTCACCACTAGGGGATTTTGCCAAGCTTGAATTGGTATGTAAGTCTTTTCCTTTGTTGATTGGAAATAATGAGTTCTTTGTTGATTTGATTGTGCTTGCAAACAATACTTTTGATGTGATACTCGATGTTAATTGGTTACAACTCAATCATGTTGTGATTGATTTTATGAGATGAAGGTATCATTTCATGTTCCACAACAACCAATCTTTCATTATAGATGCATTAAAAATGATGTAGCAATGAGAGTCGGGTTCCTAGCTCTACTTAAGAGTGTGGAACATAAGTTTGTGATTCCGGAAGTCCCAAAGGTATGTGAATATGCAGATGTATTCAATGATATTCTGGGGTTACCTCTAAGGAGGGTAATGAAGTTTGGTATTGATGTGATTCCAGGTACATCACCTATATCAAAGGCACCAACTAAACTAAAAGAGTTGAAGATTCATATTGAGAAATTAGTTAAGCAAGGTTTGAGGTGCACCTATTTTTTTTGTCAAGAAGAAGGATGATACACTTTGGTTATGTGTGGATTATCAATAACTTAACAATGTGACAATTAAGAATAAGAATCCATTGCCAAGGATTGATGATTTGTTTGATCGACTTAGAGAGACAACTGTGTTTTCTAAGATTGATTTGAGATATGGTTATCACTAATTGCGAGTGAAGGATGAGGATATCCCTAAGACAATATTTAGGTCAAGGTATGGGCATTATGAGTTTCTTGTCATGCCCATTGGTTTAGCCAATGCACCTGCTGCTTTCATAGATTTGACATTATTAAAAGGGAAAAGGGAAAAGGGGGATGTGAAGGATATGGTGAATGATTTAGCGGCTTAGGTGATGGGGTTGGTAGGGGCGACATAGATATGAGAGGGGAGGGGAAGTTAAATTGGAGATTGTCCTTGAATTGCTTAAATTGAAAACCATAATAGCAAAAATGATCAAATTGAAACCAAATGGACCTTAATGGTAAAAGTGATAAACCATAAGGACCAAAATTGACTTGTTACCTAAAAAATAAACAAGAAAAAGAAAGACGTGTTCCCAACAAGCTCACACAACTTTTTAATGGGATAACTACAAGTATACTAGGATCAAAGGGAAAACTAGCCCTAATTATAAGGACTAAAATTCTAATATGACTCTGACAAATTTTTTTTTCTCTTTTAATTTGACCTTTTATTTATTTAATTTTTTATTTGTCATTCATTAAAAACAAATATTCTTGTATTTTTTTTTTTAAAGAAATGGCTCAAAATACCACTCATTTTATAATTTTTTGTGAAAATACCACCCCTCCCCAAAAATTTTAAAACTATTACCTATAAATACATCCTTATTGCAGACTGATTGCACCCAAATTACATTTTCAAAAATTTGGTTCTCTCTCAGCTTGCTTAGCCCTCTTTTTTCTCTCTGTCTGTCTCTTTGTCTGTCTCTTTGCTCTCTGTCTCTCTTTAACGCAGCTATCTGTCTCTCTCTTTGCTCTCTCTCTCTCTCTCTCTCTCTCTCTCTCTAGCGTAGCTCTGTCGCTCTCTCACTCTCTCTCTCTCACGCAGCTCTGTCTCGCTCTCTGTTCTGAATCATGAACCCCTCACTCTACCCCATATTTTAGGTATGTCTTCTGAATAGCTGCTTGCAACCTTGAAGCTCTACTAGATCGCCGACCTCGAAAAGGTAGGGTTGATAGTTATTTTCTTAATATCTGTGGGATTATGTGAAATTGGTTTTGTTTTGATTGCTTGGGTTTCTGTTAAATTGGTTTTGGGTTTAATTGCTTTCGGTTAGGTTTTTTGAATCTTCATGCTCATCCATCTGGGTTTTTACCAATTGCATTTAGATTGATCTGGATATGTGAATCTTGAAACTTGGAATTTTTCATTTGATGTAGTGGATGCTGTTGTGTTCCTATTATTTTATTATCGTATTGTCATTATGTTGTTGTTATATTGCTATTATATTGTGGTTGTATTGCGTTTATATTGCTATTGTATTGCTGCTTATTGCCTGATTATTGTGGTTGTACTGTGGTAATAAAATATTGTTTTGTCATGGTAAAAAATGAAGACAATTGTTATTTTGGTTTGCTACAATGGAAAATGGGTAACCTCAAAGAAGATGTGCAAATACGAAGGGGGTGACTCAAAAGGCTTAATAGTTCCACGAAACATTACCCTAAACCAATTTCGAAGAAATCCCTAAACCAATTTCATACAAATCCATACACCATAAACCAAATTCACAAAAATCCCAAATTTCTAAGAAAAAGGAAGATGAACAGTACCTCGCGAATGTGAACCGTGGAGTTAAGCTTGGATGGCTGAGGGAGGAAGATGACTGCGTCAGAGAGAGAGAGAGTTACATGAGGGAGAGAGCTGCGCAAGAGAGTTGAGCGACAGAAAGAGACGGGCTGAAGAGAGACAGAGCCAAGAGAGTTGAGAGAGAACCCAATTTTTGGAAAAGTGATATGAGTGCAATTAGGGGTGGGCATCTCATCCGAATTATCCGCGTGCTGACCGTACAGTACCCACGTTTTGGTTTAGTTTGGTTAAATAATTATTTTTTAATTTTAATTATTCTGATCCGATCCGTATCGAGATATTTGGTTTGATTAACGGAACAATATTTCTAACCCGACGGAAACACGTACCGATCCGATATTTATACTTATTCTATTATTTAAATACAAAACAAGAAACTAAAGATAAATACAATCAACACTTTGTATCACTCTTTTATCACTATTGTATCACTTCTTTATCATCATTCTATCACTGCTTTATCACCATTCTATCACTTCTTTATCACTCGGGTACTATAGCACTTTTTGGTTAGAGATGAATTTATGAATTTCCTATGTTTTTCTGTTTCGACCTTTGTCCCCCTTTTTTACCAGTAACTTTCCAACTGTTGATCTAAATTTTATTTTCTTTATATGGTTGGATTTAGCATGAAAAATTAAAGAACCCTACGTGGAACAAATGTCAAAATCATTTACATAAATGTAGAGAATTCAGTAAAAATAACACTCAAATGTTCAAACAACAAACACAAGTGGCTCCCATTACATCTTGAGTATATATTGAATGATATAGTGACTAAGTTATTTGATTTCATACTTGGATGAATTAGACTATTGGATTTTTATATTTTACAAGGATAATTTTGTGTATTTGTTCAAGAACTTATGTTATGTGAAAGTATTATAAATTGTATTTTTATTAGTATGTTTTTATTACGGTACTACCGGCATACCGAACCAATCCGAACTGAATATTAGGTTAACCGATTTGAAGTCTGCTGAAGTCTTTAGTTTGGTTAACGGAAAAGAAAATGGTCTACCGAAGTCTTTGGTTTGATTAACGGAAGAGCCTTCTACTGTTCCGAACCGATCTATGCCCAGGCCTAGGTGCAATCACTTGACAATAAAGATGTATTTATAGGTGGTAGTTTTGATTTTTTTGGAAAGGGGTGGTATTTTTACAAAAAATTATAAAATGGGTGGTATTTTGAGCTATTTTCATATTTTTTTTTTAGGGAGTTTCACTAAAACACCCAAAATGGGGGCTGAAATTATAAAAAAACCTAACACCCAAAACACTTTATAAACACACCCAAAACCCATCATTACACACACTCAAAACCTATTTATAAACACACCCAAAAAATATATAATTGTTGATTTTGGGGTTGATTTTAGGTGTGTTTCTATATTTAAATAGTATTTAGGTTTTTTTATAAATACATATCTAGGATTGAGTTTATTTATAAATTTGTTTTTTTTTATCCCACCACAAGAATCAAAGAGATGCAAAAATATAAAAAAGGGATATAAAATAGAAGTTTAAAAAAAACAAAAAAAGGGTTAAGGGAGAGTGATTAGTCCATTAATCATCATCATATTATCAAAAATCTGAAACTGAAACAAAATTAAAAAACAGAGAAAGCGAAAGAGAGAAGAAAAGGAAGAAAAAAAAATGTCCGGTAAAAGAAGAGGCTGGTCAGATTCAGCACCACTACTTGGCCAGCAACATTCACAGCAAAAATCTCAACATCCTTATCGACCTCGTTCAGTCTCTCTCGAGATGAGCACCTCCGCCGTCCCAGCCACCGCCCGCTCCGTCTTCCTCGGCATCGACGTCGGCACCGGCAGCGCCCGCGCAGGTCCCCTCTCTCCCTCCATTTTATCTAACGCAGAAAATAAGAAATTCGAATATATTTGTTGTTGGCAATGGCATATTTAATTGAAGTTATATCAGATAGGAAGAAGCTTTTGACAACTATAATTGTATCGATTTAGCCGCGAATTTTGCTTCGGCAGTAATTGTCGTTGGGTTGTGTGAAGTCCTGAATCTAAATTGGTGATGGATGCAGGGCTGTTTGATGAAAATGGGAAGCTTCTGGGTTCTTCGAGCAGCCCGATACAGATTTGGAAAGATGGTGATTGCGTTGAGGTAAGGCTTGAAAAGAGGTGAATTTGATCACTACATGGTATATTGGAAACTAAATAGACACATAATGGTGATTTCGCTATAGCTAGTATATGTAGAGGGCATTGCAAGTGTCAGGGAAAGGAAAATGATTGCTTCTAACTTTTTATTTCCTCCCCGAATTAGCAATCTTCTACAGATATTTGGCATGCGATAAGTGCAGCTGTGAAAGCAGCGTGCTCCCTCGCAGAAGTTTCCAAGGAAGAAGTGAAGGGTATGGGGTTTGCGGCTACTTGTTCGCTTGGTGGGTAACTTTCTCCTTATGTTTTAACATGATGTTCGTTTACTTAAGCTGCTTAAGTGCTTATTATATGTTATGCACTATAGAAAAGACGGAAACTATGTACAATCATTAATCAGGACCAGATGGTTTTCCTTTGCAGTTGCAGTGGACGCCGAAGGCTCTCCTGTTACGGTTTCTTGGAGTGGCGATTCAAGAAGGAACATAATAGTATGGATGGACCATAGAGCTGTAGAACAAGCTGAAAGGATCAATTCACGTAACTCAACTGTATTGCAGTACTGTGGTGGAGCTCTTTCCCCTGAGATGCAGCCTCCAAAGGTACTTACACAGCTAGTCTGGTCATAGCATGGTATTCTGTGTTACACAGTTATACGATTCCTTAATGAGTTATTTCTTTTAACCATATTCCACTTTCACTGCCACTATCTTACATCATAGGTGTCTCAATCATATTCACGTGTATAAAAAATTTATATAGGAGGGCTATAGAGTTATAGACGTACCTTTACAGATTAGTAGTGAACATACTAGTTTATTTTATTTCCTTTTGCACATGAACTATTGTACTAAGTTATTTATTTATTTTTTCTATGGGTTCTTTTTTCTGTCAAATTAAGAATATCTTTTGCAGCTTCTATGGGTGAAAGAAAATCTGCCCGACTCTTGGTCAATGGTCTTCAGGTGGATGGACTTGAGTGATTGGTTATCATACAGGTACTTAGATCTGCCAGCCAGTCATTTGATATGTGAACCTTTTCAAAACTCCAGGTGGTGCTAATCAAGTTTGACGTGAATTTATTGATAAATCTTATATTTTTGCACAACTTTAGGGCCACAGGAGATGATACACGGAGTCTGTGTACCACAGTCTGCAAGTGGACATATCTTGGTCATGCACACATGCATCAAAACAATGAGAAAGATTCTCGAGATATGGAAGCTTGTGGATGGGATGATGATTTCTGGGAGGAGATTGGATTGAGTGATCTTGTAGATGGGCATCATGCTAAGATAGGTAAATGCTTGTAGACCTAAGTTCTGTATATGTGTGTATCTACTCAACTAAGTTCTTTATCTGAAAATAGTTTTAGTCTGCTTAAACATACAAGTCAATTTGAGTATTTAATTTCTTGTGCTACCATTTGGGACTTTTGGCTTCAGTTAGTAACTTGAGATGAAAACAGGACGAAGTGTAGCCTTCCCTGGCCATCCTCTGGGTTCTGGTCTCACATCAACTGCTGCGAAGGCAAGATATTTTGTACTGAAGATTTCACATTGATTTCAAGTGGCGCTCCCTTGAGGTCCATTAACTAAGCATACAATTTTAGTTGCTAGAATATGAGCACATCCCATTTTTGGTGGGCTTTGGAGGGCGATTCACCATGATAATTTTTTGACAGCTATTCTGTGGTTAGTTTTTTAATATTTGAAGTAATTTGAATTTCAGGAATTAGGTCTTGTAGCAGGGATTCCTGTTGGAACGTCCCTAATTGATGCTCATGCCGGTGGTGTGGGGGTAATGGAAAGTGTGCCTTTGTCCGATTCTGAGCCTAAAGGTTGACAAGGCCTATTTGTTTTCCTTTTAGTTGTTCTAATTTAGTTTCTTTGCCTAAAGGTGATGCATTCTTCTAAATAACTGCTATATGTTCAGAGTCTGATAAGGAAGCTCTATGCCGTCGTATGGTGTTAGTCTGTGGAACTTCTACTTGCCATATGGCCATATCACAGAACAAGCTTTTTATTCCAGGGGTCTGGGGTCCATACTGGTCAGGTATGGAAATTTATAGATCTTTTTCTGTGTGAGTTTAATATCAATTCTATCATGTGATTGCTACATTTTTTAACACCCAAAACCTTCTATCCTTATGGGGATAATTTTTCAGTTGTTGTGTCATTGTAAATGGCACACTTACTTTAATTACTCTTTTTCTCTTCAACATTTTCAGCTATGGTACCCGAATATTGGCTCACAGAAGGTGGCCAGAGTGCTACTGGTGCATTATTGGATTACATAGTAGAAAACCATGTCGCTTCCCCTCATCTTGCAAATCGTGCTGCTTCTCAACGTGAGATCCATTGCTCAACTTTTTTATGCTAATAGCTGCTATAAATGAGTTGAATGCCATTCGTGGGAAAATTAAGCTACTGTATCTGTCTCTCCCTAGGTATTTCTTTGTTTGAACTTCTGAACAAGATATTGGAAACAATGATGCTTGATCTGAAGTGTCCATTCCTTGCTTCTTTGACTGAAGATATGCATGTTCTTCCTGATTTTCACGGGAACAGGTATATCTCTATACATTGAAATCTTGATTTCATTTTTCGTAGTGTGACACATCTCTGCTGAAAGTTAAGCTGCTATGTTTGTGATGGCCCAGGTCGCCAATTGCAGACCCAAAAGCGAAAGGTATGTTGTGTGGCCTAACACTTGATACAAGTGAGAAGCAGTTGGCTCTTCAGTACCTTGCCACAGTACAAGGTATTGCATATGGTACGCGTCACATTGTAGAGCACTGCAATGCCCATGGTCACGAAGTAAGAATGCATGCTTCTCAATTCTCTTATTTTGTATACATCACTTTAAAATAGATAAGTTCAGAAAAGGGCTTTTCTCATTAAACTTATAATATTCTTTAATGTATTTACAGTCTCCCCCTCATTCAGAAGTATCACTTTAACTCGTCTTGAACCCGTAGTGTATGTTACTTCCATAACTAATGTTACTCTTATTTTACATAAGCATCCAATTTTCCCTTAATTTGTTTTTTAAAATTGTAATTAATCATATAATGAAGGATATGATTTATATAATTTTGACTTTGAACTTTTTATTTATGACATGTAATATTTATAGGTTGTCGTATAAAAGAGAAAGTTATTAGAATATATTTCAAACGGAGTACCTGAAATGGCCTCAATGCTTTAGAGAGCTGCCTTGGAGAAAGGGATCACATGCCTATGACTATTTGTAACCGGTATGCTTGGTAATATGAAAGTAGACATCAATTGCGCTAATAAAACTCTAGAAGTGATGTGGTTTTGGTGTCTATCGAGAATAAAGTTTGGTTGGTGATACCTTAGCTTCCAGTAGGCTCTCTCTTGATTTGTGCTGTACCAGTTTGGACGTCAGCCTGCCATGGTACCAAACTCAAAAACAGAAAGGAGCCATGCAAATGTTACTAGAGAAAGGGAAACGATAGAACTTCTGAAAGTGTAATGGAGTGGAGGCTACAAATTTAAAAGAGTAGTCATTGAACTCTGAAATAACCTAAAACCTGTAACCTTTTTTGAGTATCTGTTTCTTCCTTTGCAGATTGACACAATACTAGCATGTGGAGGCCTTGTTAAGAATGCGCTATTCATTCAAGAACATGCAGATATAATCGGTTCTCTCTCTCTCTCTCTCTCTCTCTCTAACATACACATCAGCTGCCCCTCCTTTATGTTTGTAACACGCTTTTTATTTGTCTTTACATTGTTCTTTTATAAAAAAAACTTTTTTCTTCAGAATGAACTTTTATTATCATCATTTTAAGATTTATTGTATCATGCTTCTCTTTTATTTGAACTGGCTCTGTATGCTAAAGATTTTACGGAAAAACATATGAATATATGGTTGATGTATCTACCGTGGATGTGGTTTGGCCAAATGAAACTTAATGATAATAATTATCCTTTTAATACACAAGTCAAAGCCTTTGTTTAATCATGTACATAAACCTTGGACCTACCGTCTGTGATGCATTCAGGTTGCCCTATAATTCTTCCACGAGAAAGTGAGCCTGTGCTCTTGGGTGCTGCCATTCTTGGTGCTGTTGCTGCAAGGAAATATTGTAGTCTGCATGAGGCAATGAAGGCCCTAAATGCAGCGGGTCAGGTACTAATAATGGTTTTTTGAAATCATTTTATTAATTTATAGAGAGAGTTTTTTCACTGCGGGACAATATTAGGTCTGAATTGAAACCTCGCAACATTTTCCAAGGCAGAGCTTGCATCTGGTTGTTTCCGTGCCTACTCTGAGGCATAGGGCTAAATGTGGTTCTTTTTCTTTCCTTTTCGTTTTTTCTTCTGAAATTTCCAAGGTTTTGATACACAGGGTACAAAAACCCCTAGATTAGTTCATCATTTAGGAATGTTTGCCAGGGTTTAGTATAAGGGTTTATATTGGAAAAATAATTAACTAAAAGTAGTAGGTTTTTGAGTCACAAAGATTGAACTGGTCTTGGAGGTGCCAATGGTGGTTACCCTATCACCAATGATTCGTATATTATTATTATTATTTTTTCGACGTGGACTTTATGCATTTTCTATAAATACATATATATATATATATATATATTTTCTGCATGTGGCAGGTCATCCATCCATCCAAAGACCCTAAGGTGAAGAAGTACCATGATGCCAAGTACCGCATTTTCCGTGAACTTTATGAGCAGCAGCTATCTCATCGTTCCCTAATGGCTGAAGCCTTGGCGTAGGTTCTTTGTGTCAAACTGGTGGCAGTAGGATGGTCCTCTGGCTCAATTGCTTCATTTCTGTCTCTGGGGGCCCTCTGTATCGGAAGCGAAAACTGCTTGGCCTTTGTGAAGTTACATGTTTGAACAAAACATATTTTTTTTTTATGTAAAGCAATGACTTGAGCAACTCATTAAGGAAGTTTTTCGAAAGCCAAAGGAATGTACAGGTGAAGCAGGGCCCAAAAATTGAAAATTAGTACAGAAAGAATATGTATAGGCTCATTTTGCCAAGTAGTTTCTCACTTTGTCGTTCATATTTGAAATAATAATACGACAGCCATTTACTTTCACAAAGTGCTTTGTGCCTTATATAATCCATAATAACCTTTTGATGTTAATCAATTGTTGATAGCAAAATTCCAACAATATTTTTTTTTGGAGATTGATTCCAACATTTGTTTAACATAATAACCTTTGCATCAAGTCGACGACCACCATAATTAACATAATTAAGTCTCTTAGCTTTAAAAGAAAAATATTTTTTAATATTTAAAACAAGCAGATCTGTACAATTTGAAGCAAACTGAGCAGCTCATAAAACAGTTCTACAAAGCATAAATTGTAATGTCTAAGTTTTGGCCTAGGACAAAGTTTTACATTTTGATTACATGTGTTATTCTGGTTGATGGGAACTTCAACTTACTGCAGTGCTTTTTTAAATTAAAAATAAAATATTTCCACATAGAACAACATACAAAAATGACTCCTGCCTATCTTACAAAACCAATATGATGATACATCGTAATTTTGGAGAACTTATCTAATTGCAAGCGAAGGAAAGCGTGTGGAAATTGATTTAAAGAGATTTCCAAATACTCCATCGAAAAAATAGACTTCCAATATGACATTTTCCTTGTAGGGTTAAGGTCAAGGAGTTGCAACGGATCAATCTCAATGTCGTGAGGCACCCAATATAATACTCCTTTCCTCATCCCTTGCGAATGACAAAAAAGAGAAAAAAAAGGAACTTTTAATTTTGTTTGGCTGGACTGGATGTTTCTACACTAGAATTGCTCGTTAGCACCTTCAGCTGAATAGAGATTAGCTGAAAATCGATACCAATGTTGAGATTGGCAGAGCTATAAACAGGTTGAGCCATGTGGAGACTGGCAAGTTGAGCAGAACTGCAGGCGAATACCTATTTTGGTTGATTTTGAGTTATCTAGATGCTATCTAGACAATTTTAAGACACTGAGATGTCTTTGAAAAGTTTTGTTGAGGTTTTCAAATGATGAAATACTTGACTTCTTCTTGATCTATTTAATTTGCTGAACCAAATGTGTAAGAGAAATTAATCTCTTTTGAATTTTGTCTGATTTACCTTATTTGGATTGCGAGGGAAATCTTGAGTTTTCTTGGTGTTCTGGACTTCTTCTTGAGTTGGATTGCTTCTTAAAGAAGATTGCTTGCTTGCTTTTGGTAATTGCAAGATCGTGTGATCTCTGATTTCTTTTGATCAATTGGGATTGATTGTTGAGTTTTTGTTCGCCTGATTGGTTGGTTTGTTGGGTGTTGTCTTTCCAGTCTAGACATTCTTGTATTTATAGGAGAAAATGTGATGATTGAATAATACTAGATATTTCCAATTTTTGTACTAATCCCTCATTAATGCACAAGTGGCAAAGTTTTGTCAGATAATGCATTGATCATTTTTTGTCATCTGCTCATCCATGTTTTGGAATGCCTCTTGATCGTTCCTTTTGCAAAACACTGAACTGAAGTGATCAATAATTCCTAGATTCTTCCAAAGTTGGTACCATAAATATCCAAATATCATGGCAGTAAAAAAAAATCCAGCGATTTGCAATAAATAGCCATGACTTTTAACTAAAGCAAGCCTGACTTTACTCTCCAGGTTTTTTTTGTTTTTTTTGTTTTTTTTGTTTTTTTTTTGTTTTTTTTGTTTTTTGTTTTTTTTTGTTTTTTTGTTTTTTTTTGTTTTTTTGTTTTTTTGTATGTGTGGTCGAATAGATTCTGTATTCAAAGCATAAGAAGCCCCAAAGCAAAAGGCCCATATAGAGATAATAAAGCTAACCATGCAAGGAATAGACAATGCATGGAGAGTCAAAATAAAGCAAACAATACATTTAAACTGATCAAGAAAGAAATGTCAGGATAGACAATCCAACCACAAGGATGTTAAAATGATTCAAGACCAGCCAAAAGCCAAATTAAGCATGGTAAGGACAGGGGAGTCCATCCTTGCAAAGAATGTGCACAAGAGAGGTGGGGAGTCCTTCAAGCCAAACTTTTGTACCTTCCAGCTTTTCAGGTCATAATTTCTTTGGAATTTAGTCACCAATAGTGAGGATTTAACGTGACAAACTTTAACATCTAAGAAACTGTGCATTTTGGCTCTAGTGGGTCCTTTGCACAAATAACAGAGTTAAAGTGAGGTTAAGTGGGATGTCAGGTGCCAAAAAATTAAGGCATGAACATGGAGGGATAGACAAAAACATGGACGAAGGATCTGAAGCCATATAATACCCTTATATATTTAAACTTCTTTAAAATTCATTAAAAACACAATTGAATACAAAGCTGGTTAAATATGCCAATTCCACCCAACCTGATTTTTGGGTTGTCGGCTAGATAATGGTTGGAATTTTTTTCTTGTGTTTAAATTTAAAAAAAGGTATGTTGTGAGTATAATGCTAAAAAGACCACATTTTTGTATCACATTTGCATACTGTATTATGTGGCAAGTGATGCATACAACCAACATCCAGTGTGGCCCTCTAATTTTCTTTGTAACTAGCCTTTCTGCATGCGATTCTGCATCTGCAAGAGGCCTTTTTTAAAATTAAAAAATTTATTTTAGAATTAAAAAAGATAATGGGTAGTTGTGTTCCATAAAAATAGGACCCATTATCTGATTTTTCTTTTAATATGAAAAAGTGTGAATTTACCACATTATTCTCATTTAATTAATAATTTCAATTCTTAATGTTTGCATTAATCAATGACATTTTCTGGTATTTTGAATGTTTCACCATTCTCCGCCTTTCGCTTTATATTAAAAAATTCATTGGTAAGGCCTAGCCCAGCCCAGTTTGGTCAAGCTCAAATAATTCGACCTGTGTGAGTTGGATTTAGCTGAAGTAATGAAACTCATGCCTAACACAGCTTAGTATGAAAAAATGCATAAGCCCTAAAAGCCCAACCCAAACCTAGCCTAAGCACTAAAAGCCCAGCCCAAACCTAGCCTAAGCCCTAAAAGCCCAGCCCAAACCTAGCCTAAGCCCTATGCGGCATCACACCATTTTTTTTTTTCGTCGCAGTACAATTGCTTCTTATTGAAGCAATCCCAAATGAGTACAAAGTTTAAAGAATTTAACATAAAATAAGAACAATAATCTAACTTGTTAAGGGTGCAAAGAAAACAGAAAAAAGGTAAGGATTTTCAATACATTGGTAACTATTGATTTCTCAGAACTTATTGTAGAGGCTTTTTCATTCCGGCAACTGCTGTAAAGAGCCAAATGTATGAAATTGCCCCTTGAGTCTGAGTTCAAGGATCAGACCCCAAGAGTGTTTCGAAAGGGTAGCTAAGCCTTAGGAAACACATTGGTCTTCTTCACTAATGAAACCAACAGTCTCTTATAGATAAATTCTTGGCATGAAAGCTGAGCATTCATGAGTTTAGCATGAGAGAGAGAAAGAGCTGTGATTTACTATGAGAAACAGAGGTTTAAAGCAAGGGGGAAGGGATTTTAATGGGATTCATTGAGGGGAGAGAGAGAGAGAGAGAGAGAGAGAGAAAGAGAGACAGAAGAGAAGTGGGTGGTTTGAGCAATTTTCCGGCAGCTTGACAAAAGCTTGGTCAGACTTTGGAATGGCTTACCAGAAGAGAAAACAAGAAGAGATGGAGGAATATGGCTCGAATTTGAAGGGTTCCAAGGATGAGAGGTGATGCTTGATTTTTCTGGATGAGGTTGCTTGCCTTTTTGTGAGTTGTTTTCGTAGGAAGAAGGTGCCTCCCTTTTATAGGCACTGGAAGCTCATTCTTCCCAAGAAAACCCTAGTTAGTTCTCTCCAATTTTGCCAGGTCTCCCCTTTCATTTCTCTTCTCTCCCTTTGACTCATCCTATTTTATGAAATCTTCTTATGTCCAAACACACAAAGACAAGATTTTTGGGAGCTCTAAGGCTTTCCCGCAACTGCTTCAATAATGAACTCCCATTTTTGGCTACCTCCTCACCTTTTTTCCTTCCCTTTTTCATGGCAAGAGCTAGTGGGAGAAAGAAATGGGTAAGACCGCTGGTTTGAAGGGTGTTTTGCTCAAGTATCTTTTGGTTTTTTGATGGCTTGTGTTGGTATTTGTCTTTGGCCATGTGCTGGAGATTCCTAGTAGCTTGCAGACGTGAGTGGCTTTTGGCTTTTGTCATGGTTTTGTCTCCAGCCATGTGCTGAAGACTTTCATATATTTTCTTGGTCATTTAGGCCTTCCTAGGGTGATGGGTTAGTTTACTAAGGGAATGGGCCAGCTTCCTAAAATGATGGACTATTGGGTTTTCTCTCATGCTTACCCATATATTTGGGCTAAAGGAATCGGTGTAACACCCCGACTCCAAATCATTCCCTATTTTAATTTAATTAAGTGAATTTACGGAATTGCCCATAAGGTGAGGGTCATTCGGTCATTTCCTTATTCGAAGGATTTTTGGGCCACGGGTGGTTTGGTTGCGTAGGTGGCTCTGAGATGAATTTGTAGACAGGCGGTAGGCTTGAATCGGAGTTATAACGAAGTTTTGGCGATCAAATTATTTTCGGTGGTAAAATCGTAAATAATTCGAAAAGGGTATTGGTAAAAATCAGATATCAATTTCACCTCACCTTCTCTCTCTCTCTCTCTCTCTCTCTCTCTCTCTCTCCCGTGAGTCTTCTCTCTCTCTCGCGAACTCTCTCCCCAGTCACTGTTCACCCGAACGGAAACAGCCACCCCGCCACCACATCCAACCACCCTAGCCTTCGAGCCCGGTCCCGTTCGAATCGTAGTGAAGTCCAGATCCTGAACCACCCGAAATCCCGACCGGAAAGCTCGAGAACCGCCGGCAGTTTTGACTGGTTCAAATCTTACAAATTCTGACTTTGCGCCGCCATCTCTGCCGGCCATTTCAGGTAAAATTGGTGGGGTTTCTCTCTCTTTTTACGTGTTCTAGCTGGCTGTTGCATAGGACTTGTTCAATTTGCTGTTTAGAATCCGGTTTGAGAAGCTAGGTTTTGGCCAATTTTCAATTTGAAATTCCGGCCAGTTCTCGTCCGATTTGGGCTTGGCCGTAGTTGAAAAGAATGCTTCACTCGTCGAGAAGAAGCTAGGGTAGGAAGGGTGAGCGTTGGTGTGGAGATTTTCCGTCGCCGAAAATTACGCTGCACACCCACGCGCTGTTGGAGCGTGTGGCCGCGCGTGGGCAAGGGTGGTGGAGCTGCTAAATGTCCTGATGAGATCCTTAGAATGTCACGAGCGTGTAGGATTTCGCAGATCTCGATTCGGAGGTCGTTTGACTATCGAACCGATTTTTGCATATTGTGCGTTATCCTAGTTCGATAGGTGCTGACGGTTGGATCGTTTCCAAATTGAAGTATGTTGCTTTAGAACTTCCTAGGATCGTGTAGGAATTCGCGGATCGTGAATCGGAGCCCCGGATGTTCCGATTCAATAACTTAAAGTTTACGTTTTACGAGAACCGTCCGATCGTGCAATCATAAGTAATCTAACCGTCCGTTTCGGACCAAACTTGCAGGACGTGCATCCTAGACCTTGTAAAACCTTTAGGAACTCCCGGATTGAAAAACAGAGGTCGTGGGTCCCGTGGGCCCTGGTTGAACTGATTTGAGAAGTTTGACCGCCCAGTTGACCAAATGTCTCCCGAGGCTTTTCTATCGTCCGGTTTGGGTAGTTAGACCTTAGAACGTCTCTTTCCGCGTACACTCACTAGAAACCCGGGAAACTAAGTTTTTAATTCAAAATTTTGTTTCGAAGCGCTTGATGTTAATCGCGTGTTCGTATTCTGAAATAGGTACTCCGACCAAGCATAATGTTTATTAATGTGCATGGTTTTATGATGGGACCCTCTCAAGGTCAAGCAGTGTGGGACTACTTATGAATGGACTTTGTTTTTAATTAATGTGCATGGTTTTATGATGGGAAAATTTATGCATAATGTTTATTGGTATATATGGATATATTATTTCTTCAATGGTGGAAATTGATATTTTTATGAAGTATTGGCATTTTGGGTTTTGATATATTTGAAATGAGTTTGTGGAAAGGGTTGAGTATTGAAATATCTGTTTGGAGTGCTTAAAGTACTACCCTATATACCTCCCCAGATTTGGAACTTGGTTACTGATACTTGAGATACTTGGAATTGTCGGAACTCGGGACATCCTTGATGGGATATTGCTGTAGACCCTGGATTTGGGGTAGTCTGTGCGTGTAGGACTGGTTTTTCAAGCGTACAAGCTTTGAGTATCTCGGCTGTACGTGCTGGCTGAGAGTTAGCCCCCCAGTTGGACGGCTCGTTTCCTAGTCACATGGTGAATTGAGGAATGTCTCTGCCATGTAGACTAGTCAAATAATCCCCCGGTTGGATTGTTTCCCTAGTACAACTAAATGTTGGTTATATATATATATGTATATATATATATTATTACTATTATATTATATATGATTATTATGTATATATATATATATATTTATATATATGAACATTCATTCGTTTTTGTTTCTCAGTAAGGATACTTCCTCGCCGGTCGTGCCAGTGGGACGTTTTCGAGAGTTTAATATTTCGGGACTTTTAAGTTTTGAATGGTGGGTTTGTGAAGTGTTCACAGATTTCGAACTTGGTATCCGGTATTTATTTTAGTATATGTTTATATACTTGCTTATGACGATTTTAAGATGCATTTGGAATTCTTGCATGATTTTTTAACGGTGGGGTTATATTACGTTGATTTGTTTGAATTGAACTTTTTTTTTTGTTCACTCACAATTTTCTGTTTTGCGCCCCCCAGCCAGTAGTGACTGAGCTTCGCAGTCGAGCCAGATCTGGTGCTTCGGAACCTTGAGTCTTTGTAGGGACTCATTCATCTTTCTTTTCCAGTAGAACTTTGTTTATGTTGTATTTGAATTTCTTAGATATGCTTTGTATCGCCCGCTTGGGGTTTGAATTGTGAGGCCGAAGGCCTTTGTTGTAAATTTTTTAACTGCTTTTAAAGCATGCTGCTGGTTGGGTTTATTAATTGTAAACTTTGAGCAGATTGAAGTTTGAGAAATGTTCAATTTACAGGGGAGACTCTGCCAAATTTTTGGTAAAAGTCTCGGTCTTTAGTAAGTGAGCCCGACATCGGGGTGATGTCGGTAATTAGATGGGGTCCGTCCCGGTTTCCGAGGAAATTTGGGGCGGGTCCTGTCAATCGGCTTGAGTTTTGATGCTCCTAAGTAGCTCAAAACTTCCACTCCTTGGACCATCAATAGGCCTCATGAATACTCGTAATCATCCATACCACAACCCGCTCAGCAAGCCCCAGACATTTGCATGGGTTGGGCTCACTTAAGCTTCTAGCGTGGCGTGTTGCTTATTTTCTTGGTGTGGCATGTGTGCAAGCGCATATGATGAATTCTTGCATACCCAAGTTGAATTTCTTCCCAAGTTAGGTGTTGTACTGGGTTATAAATATATTTGGGTTTAGCCTTGGATTTTTTGGGCCTCAACACATATTTAATGCGAGGAATACATAATTTATATTTTTTACCTTCTTGTATAAAAATCAGTTTCTTATCAGTAGTATGATATTGCATCAATTGGGTAATCGTACAAAAATCTGTTTCGTGCGGATCTCTGTATAAAATTTTTGGGTTATGAATGAAATCCCCTTTTCTCTCAAAGAAACAAACAAATACTTCACTTCCATGATATAAAAATCTTTTTACATCAATGGATGGGAACATTTGCAATGAAATGTAGAAGATTTTTCTTCACAATATTAGAAATTTAAAAAGCTTTTATTTGCTAACGAGTCTAACCCAGTTAAAAAAGTCTTTAAATTGCAGAACAATAGTTCTATATTCGGATTTCATGACATGTTGATAGTGTATGTAAAAAATCTTCATTCATTTATAATTTAGACTGTCGATTGTATTAAATGTCGCAGGTTGCAGCGCACGTGATGTAGGCTCAACTCAAGGCATATCCCAAATTCCTGAGGAGATAAATAAGATGCTAGAGGAGAACGCGAAAATCAGGTGGTGCCACGTGGCACGCTACCTGGCAAGCAGGCATCGCATCTGACCCAAAGCCAAGCGAACCAAGCCACTACGCCTATGGCGGTCCTTCATCTTCACGTTCATCTCCTTCCCCTTTCATCATCACCATCATCTTCTTCACCTCATTCACAGAGCCTAAATTACTCTTGCTTTCCACGCCTCTCCAACTCTATTTGCTCTGCTTGATCGTAGGCTCGCAACTAAGGCCGAGGGGGCTGAAGACGCGTCTAAGTGGCACAGAAGATTCCTTGGGGGTCTGTTTTCAATTGGGTATTGAGTTTTAGCATCTGGGATTGCCCAGTTTCCCCATTTTCAGGTACCCAATTCTTGTTTCTGTGGGAAATTGTTGATCTGGGTATTCAGTTTGGATCTAGTTTGATAAAGTTTGGGACTTTTGGGGTGTGGTGGTGTGATTTTGATTGGCTGTTGGATGAAATTTGGTTGTTTTGATCTTATTTTTTTGGTCTTGGCGATTGTTGCGATGGTGGCCGTGATAGGTGTTCGGAAATATGATGGTTTTGTGTGGTTTTGATGGAGTTGTTATAAATGGAGGATTTCTCAATTTCGGTTAGTGAAGTTGAAGAACATGCTTATAATTATCGGTTCAAATCTTCAAAATTTGAAATATATATGGTGTGAGTGTTACTCATGTGTAATAAAGGAATTGCGTGCTTGAGCGAGTCTGAGAACCCAATTGATCAGCAACACCCTCATCAAGCTGTGTACTTGATGGATAGCCCTTCCGCTACCCCTCACTTTGGTTCTAATTCCACCGCTGTTTCGAGCCCTAATTGGAATGAGGAGAGCCCACGTGTTAAATTTCTATGTAGCTTTTCGGGTAGTATATTGCCTCGCCCACAAGATGGGAAGCTCCGGTATGTGGGTGGAGAGACACGAATTGTGAGTGTTCCACGAGATATTAAGTATGAGGAGTTGATGAACAAGATGAGGGACCTTTATGAAGGGGCAGCAGTGCTCAAGTACCAGCAACCTGATGAAGATCTTGACGCACTTGTATCGGTTGTGAACGATGATGATGTGACTAATATGATGGAAGAGTATGATAAGCTGGGCTCTGGTGATGGTTTCACTAGGCTCAGGATTTTTCTGTTTTCGCATCCGGACCAAGATGGGTCATCACACTATGAGGGAGATGAAAGGGATAATGAGAGGAGGTATGTCGATGCTCTCAATAATTTAAATGATGGTTCCGACTTTAGGAAGCAGCATCCTGAGTCCCCTTTTATTAATCCAGTTGATGATATCCATATAGCTGAACAGTTTTTTAGCCCAATAAGTCTTGAGGGTGGCCTTCAGAGAAGTTGTGATATGTCCGCACCTCAATATAACTTGCATCACCTCAAGATACCTCATATAGGATCAGGGCAACACCATCAACCGATTACTCAGAGGTATAACGAAATGGAAGCTCCTTGGAGTCCTGCATACTATTCTCCTAGGCATCATGGGCATCTTGATCCAAGACCAATGCCAGAATTTCCATCTTCTCCTTCCTCTGCACGGTACCGTATTCCATTTCCAGATTTACCTGATAAATGTTTAGATAGAATGCCTGAAGAATATGCACGACAGCCATTGAATCATCAGCCTGCATATGAACACCAAACACAATATACTGAGAATGTTGTGTGGCTTCCAAGTGGAGCTATATCTGGTGAAAAGTCTGGCTTTCCTGGTAACATCTTTCATGGAACCAATGTTCTCGAAGGAAACAGTATTTGTGAGCATTGCCGGATGAATTTCCAGAGAAACCAACCACATTTTGAGCAATCCAACATGGTGAATGGATTTCACCAGGTTGCTAACCCAAGCAATGAGTGTCCTCCACATAGAGAAAGTTTCATAATGAATTCAGATGCAAAGTTGCACCATGAGATATACGCAAGTGAACAGAATAATGGTCCTCCATCTCTTTATAATGAGACTCCAAATCATGAAAGAGGATGGATTCCACATCATCATTTGAATTGTCGGACTGAGGAAGCAAGACCACATGTCTGTGGAGCTGGGAAATTGAATGATCACTACATTGTAGATGGTCCCAGCATGAATTTGCCTCATGGTCCTAGTAATATGGTTGATGGCCATCACGTCTCTTCAAATTATGTTCATCAGCGAGTTGCACCTGAAATTGGAAATGAAGTATTTCATGACCGACCTGTGCCTGCTCCACCCCATGTACACGTTGCTCCTCCAGAAGAGCGTGGGGTTCGTTATGGGAATCCTCCTTATGCCTATGGAGGAGATAGTTCTTACCCGGTGTCTCATGGACATGTACCTGGACCTGCAGTATGGAGAAATGTTCAGAGCCCAATGCATGCTGCGCCCTCTTACGAAGCGTCCAATTCTGCTCCACAAGTGAATGGTACTGTTAACCCAGGATTTCTCAGGCATGAGGATAGTCCAAGGTTTGGCCTTACAGTAGACAATCAAAATATTTGGGCTGACTCCTCGCAGCAAATGTTAGGTTTCGATGGAAAAGTTGTTCCGGACTATTCGTATGGCCACACTTTGAAGTTTAATCCAAACACACTTGGTCAGGAAAATCATCCTCCATTTCCTTCAGACCCTACTCAACCCACACCTGATATGCTAAATTGTGCTATTCCTTTAGACCCCGTTACTGGAGTTGTGAGGTTGGGGGGAGAAAGTTTGCCTGGAGAAGAAAAGGAGGTAAATCTTGTGGAGAAGCTAGAGAACTCTGACATGCAGGGTATAAGTCAGAACAAATTTTCCGATAAAAATTATGAAATGGTATCTCCTGAGTTGATAAATTCAAATTTCCCTAAGCTTACTGAAGTAAGTGGTGATGTTGTCAAAACTAGTGACAATGATCATTCTACTCCTGAAGTTCCAAAGCTTTCTGTTAGCCATTTGAGTTTCATACCTGAGTTGATGGCTTCTGTAAAAAGAGCTGCATTAGAGGAGGCTGAGGAGGTGAAAGCCAATGTTAAAGAAAGTGGAGATCCTGAGAAGGATAGTTCAATAGCCGAAGAAGCAGCTGCAAACAATTTGGAGCGAGTGGTGAGAACTGAGTTAAATATCTAAAATGAGAAATTGTTCTGTAGTTATCTGTTTTCTCTTCTTAATGCACTGTTGTGTTATAGAACACTCCTGGAGATGGGGAATTGGATTCTGATAACGATTATCTGAACAATTCCAAAATTGAGCCAACGAAGGCTGAGGCAGAAGCTATTTCCAAGGGATTGCAGGTCTGTTTGCTTCAATCTTATGTATTTCTTAAATCCTACAGTCATCATTGGCTTATCCTCATTATTTCCCATACTATTTGTCTTGGTCTTTCGTGTGGTTTTCTTTAAACTGTATGATTGTTCTTTGGACAGACAATAAAGAATGATGATCTAGAGGAGATTCGAGAATTGGGTTCTGGAACTTATGGGGCTGTTTTTCATGGGAAGTGGAAGGGGTCTGACGTAGCGATAAAGAGAATAAAATCCAGCTGTTTTGCTGGGAGACCATCAGAAAGAGAACGCTTGGTAGGATCTTTGCACTTTTCCAATCTAGATTATTACAGTTGCTATTGACCTATTACAGAACACTGCCTTGCTTCCCCAGTTTGTGGTTTGTTGATATATTGTTAGTTCTGACATTTTAGATGATATTCTGGTTCCTGCAAATTAGTGCCACAGAGAGAAAAAAAACAGTGACTGCATGATAGGTGTAGTCATCATGGTTATTACATATTATTCACTTTTTAGAACTTCTGTCATTGAAATGAAATTGTCCGGAGAGAAATTATACTTCCGGAAATAGTATTTAATTCTGTGTATTATTATTATCTGTGGCTATGAAATACAAGGTTTTCTTTGTTGCTGTGACAGATTGCAGATTTCTGGAAGGAGGCTTTGATACTTGGTTCATTGCATCACCCAAATGTTGTTTCTTTCTATGGTATTGTGCGTGACGGTCCTGATGGGTCGTTAGCAACAGTGACCGAATTCATGGTTAATGGATCTTTGAAACAGTTTTTGCAGAAAAAAGACAGGTATCTAGTGTATTTTCTAGGAAGCAACATTTCTAATTTGTTCTATTGTTCTCTTCTCAATTTCTATATTTGAAGGTCTTATTCTTCACTCAAGCATATGATAAATCTTTTCATTATATCATTGATCAGAACAATTGATCGTCGTAAAAGATTGATCATTGCTATGGATGCTGCATTTGGAATGGAGTATCTGCACGGGAGAAATATAGTACATTTTGACTTAAAGTGTGAAAATCTTTTAGTAAATATGAGAGATCCACAGCGGCCTGTATGTAAGGTTGGCTGATTTAAATACAGATCTGTCACCTCCTTTCGACTCTTAGTTTCCAGCTCCATTACTCTTTTTCTAAGCATGCTTTGTGTTGGGAACTCACATTATGTGCATGTTCTTTAGATTGGTGATTTGGGATTATCGAAAGTAAAACAGCACACTTTAGTGTCTGGAGGTGTTCGTGGAACTTTGCCTTGGATGGCACCTGAACTTCTTAGTGGGAAAAGTAACATGGTAACAGAAAAGGCAAGTGATGCTACACTTGGCACATATGTAGAAGTTTTTGGTCCTCTCAGAAGAATGATTAGTATATTAGTCTTTAGTTTGTTATTTCATGTGTTGTCATTTTCAATGTTGTAGATTGATGTTTACTCGTTTGGAATTGTTATGTGGGAACTCCTTACGGGGGATGAGCCATATACGGATATGCATTGTGCTTCTATAATTGGTAAGAACCAATAATTTGTAGGCTTATATTCTGCTTCCCTCCATTTTGTTCAAAAGGTGAGGTCACTGTCATCATTTATTTAATAAAACAACATCAATCTCCGAGAAGTTACTTATAACCTTAGCTACAGATCATCTGTGTTTAATGCTAGCTCATATGGGATCACATTTTGATTCATATCTTCTAGCTGAATTCTGTTTTTGACTCACTTCATATATACAACTGCTTGACACTACGAAGTAGATTTCCATTTGTTGCTGGACTTTTCATTCATTGCTTTTGGGTTACAATAATTGAAGAATGTTGATTTGTTCTTAAAGATTGCTCTGTAGTTTTTAAGACTATTTACTTACCCTTGGCATTTATAAAACATTTCAGCTGGTTTGACACTCTTAACCTTATTTACCAACTATATTCTTTGCAATTTGTTTTCATGTTTTGTTTCTCTGACCTGGTAGTAATATCATCTCAGACTTGGTAGTCACTATTATATTTTCTTTCCACTGTCCATTTTGATACGTTATACATTGCTGTTGTAACATGTTTAACACTACACGGATTAACATGTAAACTCTAAATTGTATGTGTATATGCATAGGAGGAAAAAGAAAGCTGTCCTTATCCTTTTCTATTGGCAATTTTGCATTGTTTGACTACAGTCATCTTGCTGTCTCCATCCAGACATTAGTCCATGATTTATTATGTGACAACATCTCTTACAAAGTCCTGTTGGCATGCTTAAGATTTTTAATTAAATTGCTTGCATGCTTTCAATCAGCCTATTTTTCTAGGCATTCATTATCGTATGTCATCCACAATTTGAACCATTCCAGCCAAGTATACATAACATTTAATTTTGTTCTGCAATCTGTTTCTTTGTCGTATTTGCAGGGGGAATTGTGAACAACACATTGCGTCCTCAAATTCCCACTTGGTGTGATCCTGAATGGAAATCTTTGATGGAAAGTTGTTGGGCCTCTGAGCCTTCTCAGAGGCCATCATTTTCTGAAATCTCTCAGAAGCTAAGGAATATGGCTGCTGCAATGAATGTGAAATAATTCCAGCTTGTGCAGTTGATTCACTTCTTGCATTGTATGTTAGCCAGGACTTAGCCAAAGAGGAAAATAAATTGAAGCGTAGATTTTGCAGTGTAAGGCCACCACTGGTTTAAAAGTATATTAAGGCTAATAGTGTAATATTATGCCTTGGTTCATATTTAAGGTACCCTTTGTATACTGCTGTGAAATGGTAATGCTCTTTGAGAAGTGCCGGATAATGCACTTTAGAGTGGCTTTTGCCTGGAAGGGGCTTCATCATACACCAGCCGGAGCCATGATGGCACGACCAGAATGTGAGTTTTTTCTTTTTCTTTTTTCAACTACACTTGTATGCTATTACTGTTTTGTGACACTAATAAAGCAATTGCTTTGGCTGTCTTTTACAGGTTTTAGTAATTTGGTTGAGATCACAACGGTACTGAGATCGAAGCTGAACCAAGGTCTCGTTTGAAGGGCATGTATATAAATTAATTGTTATTAAAGCTATATCCTGAGAGGATAATGACGCATTATACTTACAAATTTTACACAATTGAACCTATTTCGTTATTCGTTATTTTATTTTATTTTGGGCCTCTGCTGGGTATGTTAGCCAGGAACATCTGTTTATATGTCAGGCTTATGCTTTGGCTCTTAGAATGTGAAAAGCATATGAGTATTTGTAAGAACCTCTTTACAACATTAAAGTCTGGCTTTAGTGTATTTGATGTAGAAACTATAAAGGCATAGATGTATAAAGTATCTGAATATTTGATCGAATTTGTACACCGGACCATCAAACATTTTGTTTGACATGAATAGTGGCAAATACTGGACAATTTAGGCAATCTACGTTTGCGTTGACCTCTGAAATTTAAATGGCTTAAGATGTTTGAGGTGTTTTGGGCCGTGTTGCAATAATGTTTTCATATAGCCATCTATTGCTCGGTGACAGACTTCTAATTTACAGCATAAAAGGCTAGAAATCTCAATGGTCAATACCACCAGTCAAAAAGAGACAATAACGCAGTTACTCATGGCATTTGACAGGAGGGAAACTAAAGACCTACCCCTGGTTTCTGCTGATAAAATTTGGATTGTAGCTAATTGCCAAAAATGGAGGACCACATCCTATCCTATCGTCAATTTGAATCTTTTTTGGCAACATACGGACTACTCAGGGGATTTAGTCCAGTGGTAGGATGCTCGCTTAGGGAGCGAAAGGTCCCGAGTTCAATTCTCGGAATCCCCATTTCTCTGAGTTCAATTCTCGGAATCACCATTTCCTTTTTATGATCTTTGCAGTAGTGAAAAAACTGCAAAATGTTAAATGTAAATATGCCAAAATATAAGAGCCAGGCACATGTCAATATTGTGAAATGGTTAGGCCATCTCCAATCCTAAAGGACTCAAACCCAAATTTTTCCATATCGAAATACTACTATTCAAGTATTGCCTGGACTCAAACACATTTTTTCCCAAACTCTGCAAGTTTGCAACTTTATTAAATTGTTTAAAAACGGTTAACTTTTTTTTTTTTTGGGGGGGTTAATTTTTATAGATAACTTTATGATTTATTTTTCTGAACATTTATACATAAAATTATTTCACTTAAAATGAGAATGAGTGCAGGAGCATAGTAAAAAAAACCAAGAGGAAGTTCAAATACAACCATAAAATTATTCCACTTGAAAATGAGCACACGAGCATAGTAAAAAACACAAACATAAAATTATTTCATTTGAAAATAAATGATAAAAAAAACAAAAGGAGCAAGTTCAAATACAACCATTGGATGCAAACGGTCATTGCTCCAACGCATGCCATGTGTCCAGTTTTAATAAGCGAAAGTGGATGACTTCTAGCCATGATGTGCCTGTTCCTTCAAGTGGGTTCAGTTTGGGCCTCACAAAAATTATTGCCTGGATTGCTAAATGGTCCCAAATTCTGCCTGAAAAACCAGCTGGGTAGTAATTTAGCCTTCCTATATCCGCGTTGGGAGAGTTTTCGGGCTAAAATCCCAAATTTTAGGTTTAGTCCCCATGCATTCGAGATGGCCTTAGAGCTACGAAGCATAGGTTACCTTTGGAACAAGAACTCCATGCGTGGTACCAAGTGGAATTAATGGATATTCAACAATATTTTGGGTGCTAAAAGGCTTAATGACGAGGAGAGTTTGACAATTGTTGATGACTTGAAGGAGATGGGGCATAGAGGGTTGAGGTCTGACGAGCTCAGCATCTGCCGCCATCTGCAGAGTCTTTATGCGATACTTTACATAAAGTGCATGGAGGACTCAAAGATAACAACAGCTTCAATACTTTATAATTAAGAGACTTTTGCCAAGGTGAGCTTTTAGAAAGTGATGGGCTTTTATGTCAATATTGGTTTTGGGATGTGGCAATGTAATTTGGAGGGAAGACATAAAGAAGAAAAGTTTATTTGATTAAATGGATAGGACCTGCAAAAGGCTTGTAGGTCAAGCGGTGAAGAGCTTTTATTCTTGAACCGATGGTTCTAGGTTTGATTCCTCCTCTCTTAATATTGCTTGTATAATTTTTTTTTTCAATGGTAGCAACTTGACTAACGGAGAGAGCACTTATATAGGCACAAGTTTGGGCCTTTTCCACTTGTGGGTTTCAAAATTGTCCAAGAGGAGCCTACACACTAGGGGCGAGCATCGAGATCGGAAAACGAGAACATCGAACCGCACTAGATTGAAAAAACTAGAAAAAAATCGTGTTGACTAAAAAGTTAACAAACCAGCACCTTACCAGATCAGACTGGTTCAGACCAATTCCAATGCCGATTTCACACCTTACAAAACCAGACCGGATCAGACCAAACTACCTGCATATTTTTTTTTAAATAAAAAAAATATTTTAAATCCAATGCTAAATTTTTAATTTCATAACTCCCCAAGCCCAACTTCAAAGTACCTTTCTTTTCTAGGCCCAATCATCTCTCTGTGCATGAAATTGGATCATTTGTGAATATTTAAGCCTAAAAAATAAACCGAACTGGACCTCCCCCCCCAAATTTTTTTTAAAAAGATATCTAGTACCAAACCGTTAATGCCAATTTTTGGTCGACAAGAGTAAAACCATAAAACTACACGATCATAAACAAATACCACAAAATTAACTTGATTCACTCAATTCGAGCGACACTCACCATCTGTTTTTTTTTTTTTTTTATAAGCACTCACCATCTGTTGCTTTGAGTTTTTACTATATGAAGGTAAAGAAGTGCAAAATGACGAGAGCTTAGTTGTGTTACACGTGAGGAGAGAGCTATGTATATGGGCTTACAGGCTACGTGTTACACCCACTTGTGTGCTTCCCATATGGGCTATACGTTACACCCATACACAAACATGTTGAATATAAGCCATAAAATACAAGGGGAGGAGGATTTCTCACACGCACTACCAACGTGCCATAAAAATTTGAACATGAAGTCATTGATCTACAAATCAAGATTTAACTAGGCTAGACCCTATTAAATTTATGAGAAGTTTCCTTTTAATGATAATTAGAACCAACTCCCTCCCTCAATTCTTATTAATTAAGTTTAAAATTTTTTTGCAAAAACTATACTTCGGTAATCAAATCGAGTTGTATATTATTATGTGACACCGTAATGAGTATATTAAAGTATTTAAGTATAAGTTTACATACCTCCTTTGTATAAAGGGACGGACACATTGTCTTAACTAACTGGTCTAGTCATGTTTGCTCTTTCTTTTATGCTTTGTGTTTTTCTTTTGGTTGACAATTTGAGAGAGCTTGGTCATTATCGAACCAAGTGTCAGCATGAGGGTTATCATTGCATTTCGTACCTACTACGCATATTTGCGATCCATCAACAAGGAGTAGCTATAGATATATGTATAATGTATATATATGGCTCCATTATATACATTTTAAAATATCTTCACTTTTACCAAAAAATCATGACCAAACAATGCACAACATGCATATGCAAATGAATAATGTATGAGATTTAGACCTATACTCTTATTTGTGTTACTTATTCTTGTCCCTACCAACTACTCAATACCCACCCAAGATAATTAAGAACCTGGTTGACTTGGATTAATAAAATTTTGCTCATATTCGAGTTTGAGAAATATGACATTGATATGAGTTTTGGCTAAACGATTAAACTATCCGAGTCTACGTTGTAGGGCAAATTGGCTTGGCATTACCAACTCTGTATTCTCTCTGATATGCAAAATCTACGGGGTCAAATTCTGTGACACCATCAACTTCCAACTCCTTGGCCCTCCGGAGAATACCATTTGCCATGTACGGTACCTAACACACGCCAAAGACTTTTTGTATATAAAGTCAAAGTTCGCACGTGCCAATTGACTTCATGATATTGTAATATTTCTAAGATACGGATGGTACAAAATCAGTACAATAGCACCAGCTAGGGAGCTGTAAATCTCAATGGTCCATACAAGAAGTAAAAAACAGACAAAGTTACCTCATGGAATTGCAGTAATGAAATTCAACACCTACTGCTCGGTTTTTGCTGATAATTTTTGGATTGTAGCTCACTGCAGAGGTGTTGAGCTAATTGCCAAAAATGGAGGACCACATCCTATCATCAATTTCAGGCTTTTTATGCAACATACAGTTAACTCAGGGGATTTAGTCCAGTGGTAGGATGCTCGCTTAGGGAGCGAAAGGTCCCGAGTTCAATTCTCGGAATCCCCATTTCCTTTTTTGTGTGTTCTTTGTAGTAGAGGAAAAACTGGAAAATGTTAATGTGATACCATTGTCACCAACTAGCTATTAGTCTAATGGTATTTCTTTTCCCAACCTCAGGAGAGATTCTAAGTTCGAATCCCCAGTGTACTTACCCTTAACCAGCGGTAAATAATGAGCTTTCTGACACCAAGTGGGATGGATATTCAACAAGGTGCTAGAAGAAACTTGTTATGTTATGTTCTTTTGCTGCCATCAAATTTGAAAAAACAATAACAAGGAGTTTGACCATTGTTGATGACTTGAAGGATGGGGCAGAGAGACTTGAGACTGGTATGAGCTCAGCAACTGCGTCCATTTGTAGCGTCTTTGAGCAACATTTTACATAAAGTGCATGGAGGACTCAAAGACAGCAACAGCTTCAATAATTTATAATTAAGAGGCATTTGTCAAGCTTAATCAATTGGTCTTTGCTGTCTCATTGTGGATTATTGAAAATACATTTGATGTTAATTATGTTATTGCAAGTCCTCCTTCGCATCGTAATTTGTCAACCCTTGTGACGATATAGGTATTATACAAAGCTCAAGCTTCCAATTCTTTATACATGCTTTAACTGAAAGTCACCCTTATCTTAATTCTTCTTAATAAACTGAAATCTATTTGCTAGCTGGGTGACATGTGTTAAGGGCAACACAAATGTGCTTACTATTACCTAAGAATCAGCATCCAATGTTTTCTACTCCTAATTATCAAGATATTTACTGGAGTATGAAACAATGCTAAGACTGTGTATGCAGCTGGTTAATTTGAAAGAATAATGAGGAGACAAGAAAAGACTTACAACCACCACAACAACAACCTCTAGAGATTACACAATGAAGATCTATATAGATCACTTTTCTGACTTCTGAACAAAAATTGTTTTATCTTAACATACTTTGAGAAAAATGCTAGATTTCTGCATATCATGTGGGCTATAGGGCAAAATGAAATGACTTCAAAACTGTAGAAATTGAAACCATTAGTTTGTACTCTTTGGATTCAGAATATTGATTGGACTTTGGCACAATTATGTATAACTTGGATTTCTTTCTCACCATACATATATGGAAGACAATATCTGTGGGGTACACCATTAATATTGGTAACTGAACCCAACAAGAGTATCGTAACTTCATGGAAAATACTTCCCTCCTTACTATGTAAGTAGGAGTTCCTACATTCTAGCTAAGAGCAGTGTGACATGTGTGCATAAGTTGTTGTTGTTGTTGTTGTTGTTGTTTCTAAAGAATTATTTTTGCATATATGTCAAACTTTGATTCGCAGGAGGGAGGAATATCTCCTTATAGAGAAGGAGGCAAGGAATATCCGTAGTTCATAACCCAACAAAAAGTCAATTAGTATGTGCCATCAACTTTTTATGCGTATAATTTTTACTCTGTTAGAGCAAGAGGGCCTAGCTAGCAAGTCAAATTCATTTCAAAATATATTTAAGAAATCAATTGAGCTAGCTAGCACTAGCAGTAGCTAGCACCAACCAATAATACCGTATTAATATATGTATTTAAGCACAGAGAGTCCATGTTTATCCTGTTATTAGGACCACCTTTACCAGCTCTATTACAATAGTCTTGATGAGGGTTGGTCTTCTTGATGATGAAATGCAACCTTTCTTTCTTTCTTTTTTTCTTTTTTCTTAAAAAAAAAAAAAAATTCTCATTTTTCTTTTTAGCTAGAGGATGGAATTGCAGTGTCAATGCAGAGATTCTAAAGTCCAGAGAAAGACAAGCAGAAGCTTGTTTTCTTTCTCTCAAAGATCTGAGTCCATTTGGTGATTAAGAAATTAATACTTTGAGGGACTGCTTTTTGAATTTTGATAGTTTCCTCTTGTTATTTCTCCGTGGTTGGGGTTCTGGACCTCCCTCTTTCTCCACCTTGATTAAGAAAGTCATTAACACATTAAAAGGTCAATCAGTGGTGTTTATTTTAAAAGGTTTGAAATCCCTATGCATTTTTCTTTGTTTTTTTAAAAAATTCTTTCTCTTGTTTATTATAATACTGCCTTTTTCCTGTTCTTTAATATAAATCCTACGGCCCCTATCCAACTTGTACCTTAGGGCTTTTCTAGCAAAACTAGGCTTTGCTGGGTTTTTTTTCCTTAATATTGAAAATAATATGAGAATAATTCTCATCTTCTTTGTATTTTTTTCATTTTCCGAAAGGATTTTCATGGTCAACTACAAGTAGTTCATGATCAAGGTAAGTTCTGCTAATTGTGTGTAGGTTTTGGTGAAGATGACACAAGGCATTTAAAACCTTCAAATCTGTTTTAGCTTATGATAGGCTCTTATATTTTTAGTCCAAGGGCATGGACTTTCCTGTACCAACCGAGAGAAACCCCTTGTCACTTATAAGTCAAGGGGATGGATATGATATTATTATGCACCAGCTTCTTTGTCACTATGAAAATCTAATAACTGCCTTATTTTCCTCAGCAAGAGTTTGAATTCCAATCAGTTTGTTATCATTATTCTGTGTGGTAGATAGCTAGCTAGTTTGAAATGCCTAATATTGAGAAATATGTAAAAGGATAATAATGAATACAATTCAGCTTTACCTGAATATGTAGCAGATTTTTTCTAGAACCTTCGACCTACTATGTTCTTAATTTAATTCCAGTTCTTTCAATTTGTGCTGGTCACAACCAGTAACTAGTAAAATTGGTAACCAGATAAATACCACCAGTAATATTAATAAACAGTACTTGTTGTCGCATTTTGTCACTTGAGAAAATTTACCCATATTCGACACCATAGCTTTGTATGTTTGTTTTTCATCAATAATTACTATCGATTAATCTCAGAAATAGTAGAACTGGCCCGACAAAAAAATATTTGAGAAATACAATCTGGATAATATTTCAGAAAATAGATTGAGAAAGGTGGATATTTGGATGATAGAACAATAAAGTATGGAAGCAACAAGATGAACAATTAATGCTCTCTTCTTTTCAACTTAAGTACAAATGAAAGTACTATTTCCAACATTTTCGTACTCATTAATTAAGAAATGTATACCCTTAATTTCCCAACATTGTCAACACTAGCTTAGGTAAACACATCTAGGTCTGTGACAAAGTTCTTGCAGAAGTTTCCTAGTTTTCCGTTACTACAAGAAATATCTGACTTTACATAGTTGATTGCAGACTAATCAAAGTCGTTAGCTGTGATTATTTAGAAGAAACTTCCAACAAAAATCATGGTATTGTTTCTATAAAGTTACACTCAATTTCGGTCATATTAGTCGGCTTAATCACATTGATTACGGTCCTTAACCCCACAATTATACTGGTTCAATTTTATTATTTAATCCCAAATGCCTTATTGAATTGAAAAAAAATTGCAGCCAGCATTTTCCTGCATACTGTTTATATGTTTAATCTAACAATATATCAGAAAAGCTATATAGGTTAGCTAGGGTGGCTTAAGAATGGAACATTTCAAAGGATAATAGGATGGAGGCTTCTTGTGATTCACCAGATTCAAATAATAAACAACTAATCCCGGAAAAAAGCAGTTTAATTTAATATTGGGAAAGAAGAAACTTGTGTCGTACTTTGTCCAGTTGCATGCATTGTTAATTATATATGATCGAACTAATCCAAAAAAGGAAGAGAGAGAGAGAGAGAGAGAGAGAGAGAGAGAGAGAGAGAGAGAGAGAGAGAGAGAGCTTGATAAAACCCTATAGAAGAAAATTGAGGAGAGGGATAGATGAGTAGAGGTATTTGACTTTTTTGTCCTCATAAGCATCACATCATCCACTCTTCCTACCTATAAATCTTAGTCTTCCTTCCCATTCTTTCCTAACAATTCAGACGCCTTCTTTTGGTACTCACTTTCCTTGAAGATCTTAAAAAGGAAAAAAAGGAACAAAGAGAAGACATCGATCGAGATGGGACGAGCTCCGTGTTGCGACAAGGCCAATGTCAAGAAGGGACCATGGTCACCTGAAGAGGATGCAAGACTCAAGGCCTATATTGAAGAGCATGGTACTGGTGGCAACTGGATTGCCCTTCCTCAGAAAATTGGTAAACACATATATGCTCATCTATAACATAATTTGTTCTTAATTTTTTTTCAGAAACTTGTACACAGATGTCAAAGCATCATTTAATTTGACCTTTTGGTGGGTACGTAACTTGCAGGGCTTAAAAGATGTGGAAAAAGTTGCAGGCTGAGATGGCTGAATTACTTGAGGCCCAACATCAAGCATGGTGGATTCTCAGAAGAAGAAGACAACATCATCTGCAGCCTCTATATAAGTATTGGAAGCAGGTAAAAATTAATTTCACCCATAAACTTTTAACCTCAATATGTTGTCTCTTTTCCCTTGTCTATGATACTTGCACAATAGAAATAATTAATTATAACTCCTTGCTACCCTATGCATCTCATCCAATAGTACAATACAGATCATTGATCCACTTTCCTAGGGTTTCCTTAGTTTCTTCTTGTTGGAATCTAACATGCTCATATTCTTTTACTTCTAGGTGGTCTATAATTGCTGCCCAATTACCTGGAAGGACAGACAATGATATAAAGAACTACTGGAACACCCGATTGAAGAAAAAGTTACTCGGAAGGCGCAAACAGTCTAACATCAATCGATCGCCGTCCGGTCAACGTGAGGATCACCTCAAGGACGCTGAAGATGCACATGCCTTAAGCAGCTCAGCCCTTGAAAGACTCCAACTCCATATGCAACTTCAAAGCCTTCAAACCCCTTTCTCTTTCTACAACACTCCTGCACTGTGGCCCAAGTTGCATCCTTTGCAAGAAAAGATGATCCAGACCCTCCGATCCATGAATGATCAAAACTGTAACAACCATCTGATGCACCATCATGCTCTCTCAAGCCCTCATCAAACTGTTGAAGGGCATAAGAGTAATAGTGATGTCTATGAACAACTGCAACCCACTTCTGCTTCTATCAGAATTCAGGAAGAATATGCAAAACTATGCAACCCCAAGAATATGGATGAGTTGGAGAATGCTTTGAATGGCATGTCATCTTCGGATGCCGCATATCATGCTTACATCTCCACAAGCAATCAAGTGGACTCGACTATTGTGGTGACGAAAGCTGCCGATGGTATGGAGCATTCTAACGATGCAGGAACTCATGATCATCAGCAGGTTAATTCGAGCTTCCAAACTGAATTTGGTGACATTCTTAGTAACAAATCTGTTGCTTACACACCACAACAGGAAGATGATCAAATAACTGATTTTGATTGTTTTACGGAAATGAATGGCTCCAAGGACAGCTTGGTGTGGTGGGCTAATGAGTTTGATGCCAAATCTGCATCCTCAAACTCCTGGGATTCTACTTCTGTTCTCCAGTCTCAAGGGATGTTTCAAGATAATGAATTGCGTTACAACCTGTAGTTATGAGTGATAGGGACGAGTAACGTCATATAGACCACGTTTATGGACCGTATTGGAGACTGCACCACTAATAGAAGATGAACCCACAAATATGAGAGGGTCATACTTCTATCAAAGATGCAGTCTACAATCTGGTTGACATATGTGGTTCAAATAGTTTTAACGAATAGGAAGTTGGGTATGGTAATTGTTCAAGGTCATAAGAATATGCCATGCATGTGTTTTGTAAATTGTTTGAAAAATAATGTCAATATCTTTTTATTGTGTTGCCAAATCTGTTTGACATTCACAAAAGTTTTGCTCATCTACTTCACTGGGAAGCTTTAAGTAGAGGCTCACAAAAACACATATTAATTTCTGATTGCATGCTAGCTAGCTAGCTAGTGGTTCAGTACTGCTTAACAATATATTCCCCTACTATTTATAGATTGCGAGTAAAACAACCAAGAGGTTCCTTCGAACTAGTACCAAATTTGGAATGCCCTAGCTAGTAGTAGCTCCCAAGATCCAATCACCCTCACGCAATCCATTTTTAATTAGAGTTCGCAGTAATATGGTGAGAAGAACTAGCAGAGATTAAGTGGTCATTCTTTTCGGACACTTTCGTATGACAAAGATGCTTTGTTTTGTTGCAAATTCCATACCCCCTTCCAACTTCTCTGTAAGAGCAAGACCTCAAAGCACAACACAAAGTAGACGATTGCAAAGACTTGCATAACTGATAACTGCAGGTCCTTGATTAAAACTTGAAAGGGTGATTTATATCCTTTAGATCCCAATATCCCACCTTGGAAAATAAAAATAGTTTCGACTCATCATAACTCTTAATCATCCATTCCTTGCTAATTGTAATCATAGTCAAGTTATGCTTTGAATCAATCATGTTTGACGCATCATTTCAAACAAAGGCAATCAAACGATAGCCTCAATAACCATATGAACACTGGAATCCACTAGAGATGTGACAAAAGTATGAAGTTTTATTAATTCTGAAAATTGGGACAACAACCTAAACCCTTAGCTAAGTTGAAATGAATACTGCCTCAAACCCTAGAACTTCTAGGAATCCAAATAGGAATGAAAAACATAAATAACAAAAATTTCGAAAACGAGCTCAAAACTTAAATGTTGTTTTGGGCTAGTAAACGTCTTTAAATGCCCAAAAAAAAGCCCATATGTCACAGCAAAACAGTGAATTTGACTCGTGACATCATTCTCTTTGAAACATTCGATCATATACTAAAATCAGAGCTCGGTGCCAAAACTTACAATTTACTTGATATGCCCATACGCGAGTGTCGCTCCAATTCTTTTTCGATCACTTCCCCTAACTGTTCTACATCAAAGTTGTGACATTAGTAATGTTTTACGGCTCAAATTAGAGAAGTACCAATTTTTTAATGTTTATTCAAGCAAGGTGGATCTTTCTTGAAGTTTCATAAGTGAGTTTTGTAAAGGTTGTTGTTTTTCAAGTGTGTGATAATTAACTTGGCTTGAAATTTGCAGAATTGTTTCCTGCTAGTTTTAGTCCTATTTGGGTATGTTTGGAATTCGTTGTTTTGTTGAGCTTGAGTAAATATTTCTAGTGGAACTAGGGCTCGCAAGGTGTGATCAAGAAAAACTAAGTGCCTTTGTCCTAGTTCCAACCGTACGAGTGACAAAATCTACATTGGCCCAAACTTGATGGGCTCAAATGAAACAATTATTCGCATGGCCCGCTGTCATTTTCTTTAATGTTCGACGCAATGCTAAGCAGTAAATTTAGCAATAGCTACTTCACTTCCCCTTGCCTTAACCTATGCATGGCCAGAGATATCTTTATTTATCTCATCAAAATTTATCTTCCTCACCAATAAGGGTTGGTTCAGTTGGTAAAGTTCCTGCACTGTATGTAGCCCCATCAGTGTTCAAATCTTACTGTCTGTAATTTCCTACATAAATTCATACTAGTGAGAGTAGCCAATCTCCTCCTGAACTTAAAAAAAAAAAAAATCAAAATCAAAATAATTACAAATTTATCTTCCCTTGCCGTGAAATGAGAAATAACCTTGTTAGACTGTTAGAGGGTAACAGTTTACTATTCCGATATTTTAGTTAATCAGTCTGTTAATAAGTCCTATTTCTTAGGGACTAGTTGTTTGTGTTTTTATCAAATTCCTCTTAGTCTGTTACCACGTTTTAGGGTGTTGCAAACTTGGGCTGTTATTTTGATTTTATCTCTTTGTAAAAGGCTTTTATAAGCCTGCAATTTGTTATCAATGAAACAAGAACTTTTCATTCAAGCTTGTGTGTTATAGTTTCTTCTGAGTGTTCTCAACAAACCTTGTATCAATAGAAAAATTAATACGTAAATTTCATATTCTCAACCAACATAAGCGATAGCAAATGTCAGAAGAAAAGAACTTAATTCTGTCAATCACGAAAGGAAAAAGTTGAACCAATCATGCAAAAAAAAAAAAAAATAAATAAAAGACAAAAAATATTCATTACTTACTAATAAGGACAACGAAATAAGTTCATAATTAATGGAAAATAGAAAATAGCAAGGAAATTAATCCAAATAAAACATAAATAAAAAGCAAACTAATTAATAATAGTTGATGCGGTTGTTGCTGGACTTGCTGCTGGAACCCTTGTTAGGGTAAACAGACTTGGTGACCTTCAACTGGGTTTTGTACTCTGTAGTGACCCCTTGCTGCTTGTCCACAAACTTGTCATTGCAAGCGTACTTAGCCTCCTGCTTGTAAACCGTCTGCCCCGATCGATTGTCCACGTACTCTCGTGCCTTGTAGCTCTGTGTGAAATTGCTCGAGGACCCTCCATATTGGTCTTTGTACGAAGACCTCACTTGGTTCTGGACCTCATTGGAGACGTTCATCTGCTGCCTGTTGTTGTTGCTTGAGGGCACGGCCTCCACAAAGCCACAAAAACCAGTAACTTCATAATTTTTGGCCATTATGCGATTGAGAGTTGTTAATTTTTTTTTTCCCAAGCGAAAGAGAGTTTGGTTGTTTTTTTTGTGAAATGGAAATGGCTTGGTCTGGCCTATTTATAAGCCAGGAGAGGAGTGAACTGTACGTAACTACGTAACGGTTTGGTTTTATCTATTGATTATTTTCCGTTTTTGGACTTTATATCTACTAAATTGTTTTCTTATTATCTTAATCTTTTATCTTCTTTCATGTCGATTTATATATAGAGGGACTCCCTCTATAGGGAGAATGGGAGTTTGGTTAAAATTTTAAAATACCGAAAATACCCTTGGCTAATCAAAAAGTTTTTGTTTTTTGTTTTGTTTTGGTGGAATAGATCAATATATATAAAGCAAAAGGTAGAGAATGACAAAACATTCAAAATACCAGAAAATGTCTTTGGTTTTAAGAATTGAAATTATTAATTAAATGAGAATAATATAGTAAATGAACGCTTTTTCATATTTAAAACAATTAAAATTAAAAGAAAAATCAGATAATGAATCATATTTTTATGGAACACAACTACTCATTATCGTTTACTTAAAAATAAAAAATAAAAAATACCCATTATCTTTTTTAATTCTAAAATAAATTTAAAAAAGTCTTTCCCAGACTCGAAAGAGCGTGTGGAGAGACTAGTACTTTATTAAAAAATAATAAGCATAAGAGTGTTCAAAAGATGACAGTAAAATAAATGGATATGCAATTTTCTGAAAATTACCACAAAAAAGAAAAAAGAAAAAAAAAAGCAATTGAAGTGCATGTAGTGGGATGATTAATTGAATTTGCGTGCCAAGAGGCTAATTTGGATGATTAACTGAATAAATCACACATCCCTACTATTATAATTGAATGAAATACGTTTAGTGTCATTAATTTTAATAAAGTATATTTATTAAAATTATCCTTCTTAAGGCTTTCTATCTATTATTTTTATTTATTTTATAACAGTGCAGAAATAAATACACACAGAAAGTCAGGAGATGTTACTTGATGGTGGAGGCGTCGTGTTTATGTGATAGAAAGTGGGTAGAGGTTTCAAGGCTTTATTTACAAGCCACGATATAGGAGTAAACTGTAAAACTTCTGTGCCACGGTTTGCATTATCCATTTATTTTCCGTTTTAATTTTTTTTTTTAATCTAGTCAATGATTTGTTCATCCTTAATTTATCCTTTTATCGTTTAGAGAAAAATTTCAATCAAACTATTTTCATAACTCTTTCTTTGTCAACCAAAAAGCATAAAATATTGATTTTTCTCTATACATAAGAATATATATTAATCATGTAAGGTTATTTATTTATTTATTTTTATTTATGTTCCTTTTTATTTTGTTTGATTGTAAAAAGTTTAGGGGGAGATTGACTACTCTCATCACCAGTGCCAGGGCAAACTCACAACCTCGAGCAAGAAGAACTTATGCGTGGCACAATTGCCAGCTGTATGGATTTACGTTGGAAATTATAGATCGCACACCAATGAGGAGTGCTGGCAGCGGGACTTGAACACTAGTGGGGCTACGCAGTACAGGAACCCTACCAACTGAACCAACCCTCATTGGTTTATGGTCCTTTTTGTTGCTAATTACTATTAATTATACTCTTATAATATTAGTTTATTTTCTTTTGATTTTTTTTTCCTTTTTATAATAAAAGTGATAGTCTAAATTAAGAGGAGGGGGCTTCTTACACACGCTACGTACCAAAGTGTCATGGAAGTTCACTCTTGGTCGACAAATTAAGGAGAAATTACTCCAACTTAAGGCTCTCTTTTCATTGCGCTAAACTCCATTGGCGAAAGATGCAAAATGGTTGAATAAATAGTTAGCAGATCCAACAATCCCACTTCGGTTTCTCCTCTCAATGCCCTTCCAAACACATACAAACTATTACGTATGATAACAGTAACTAAAATAAGATTTATTCGACATTTAAATAAAGCTTTTTTCATGAGAATGAACTCATTAAAACCATTGTATTCATCAACTAAAAGATTGAAACGAAAATGCAAATGCAATGTGCCCGCCCCCCTCTACCCCTTCCCATATGTTAGATTAATTTACAATGTCGCTTATATTTATTAAAAAAAAATATAGAAATTTAATGGGAAAAACACATCATAATCCCATCCACTTGTGATACCAAAGTGTAGTTTAATCATCCTTGCAATTCAAGGACACATGGTATTTTAACAAATTTGGAAGAAAATTTGACAGAATTTGTAACATGTCCTTGAATTGCAAGGGATTTAAAACTACATTGACAAAAGTGACTACATTAAAACTACGGAAACCAAAGTGATAAAACAGGTAAACAAAACTAACAAACAATGAGATTTTGCTAAAAGATAATTATGAAATCAATTCATAACAAACTATCATAAAATAAAAAAAGAGACATAAACCAAAAATAGCAAATAATAAGGAAATCCAGATACACACAATACTACTAGTTATTAGCTAATACTTGATGCGACTATTGTTTGACTTGGTTGCAGACTTGTTAGGGTAGACAGAGTCCTTGAACTTGACTTGGGCCTCACGCTCAAAGGTGTAGCCTTGCTCCTTGTCCACATACTTTTGGTTGTAGGTGTACTTTTCCTCTTCCTTGTAACCCATCTGCCCAGTGCGCTGGTCCACATGCTCTTGTGCCTTGTAACTCTCCCTATAACTGCTTGAAGATCGACAATATTGGTCGTTGTATGACGATTTCACTCGGTTCTCAACTGCATTAGAGACGTTCATCTCTCTGTTGTTGCTCGAGGGTACCACCTCGTCATAGCGAACATAAGCTTTTTCGGGCTCTTTGTCATAGCCAATGTAAGTATTTTCAGGCTCTTCGTAGACAAAACGAGCAGCTTCCGGCTCTTTGTAGCCAGCATAAGCAGTTTCCGGCTCGTCGTAGCCATAACCAGTTTCAGTTTCGGACTCGTAGATGGCCTCGATGTAGCCAGAATAAGCAGTTTCAGGCTCGTAGTCCATTAGAAGTGATAATGGGTTTGCTTTTTGTGTTTGTGTGTGTTGTTGAGTGGGTTGTGTGTGAACTGGAGAGGCTTGGACGCTTATTTATAAGTCACCAGGCGTTGGTGATAAGCGTTATCACCGTATTAATTACCGTTGAATGAATGTGATTTTAACGTTATTTGATGCGGTGATAATACTCACCATCCAATAGGAAAAAAACTCTCTAATTTTAGGATCCTAATTAATTCCAATGCCTAGGATCCCAATAAACCTTCCGAAAAAAAATAATAAATTCGGATTTCCCAGATTTGGCTATTTGGTTGCTGTGATAATGATAAATAATAATATTAGGGTCTAGGGATTTCTTTTCTTTTTCGTAATATCTTGGTGAACGTAAACTTCTCAAGGAATTTGCAAAATATTAAATGTTGATGAAATGAGAGATTTTCGTTTTGTTTGACTTTTTTTTTTTATATTAGTACCAGTTGAAAAAGAAAGATTTGATGATTTTCAATTCGCAACAAACTTTCTGATCTTATGGATTCTATATCTTCCACTGATCTTGCTTTGCATTGAAGGGAGTCCATTTTCCCTACGTTGAATTTACAAGGAATTTAACATTTTCTTTTCTTGTATGATTTATTGACATTTTTTAATTAATGTGGCTGTCCACTTCATCTACCACATAAGATGGTATAAAAATATGGTAAGAGTAATATTACCCTTTCTCCATGCGTGGAAAAAAAAACCTTTCTGTACCTTTCGTGTATTTGGTTTGTTAATTTTCTTCTAATGACCTTTAGCTGAAGTTAATCTTGTGCAACCAAAAAAAGGTTGTTGACAAATGCTCGTGTGCTTTTTTTGGGCCTTGTGTTCCATTGTTAACCAAAATAAATGCTAATACTCACCACCAATCAAGGGGTAGCAAATATGCTCTCTAATTTTAATGCTTTCGCAATCGTTGTTGAATATTATTTTGGCATCTATTGAATTGACATATGGGTTCTATGGTTAGTCTATTGCAATTTAATAAAGGGTTCATCATATAGAACCCTCTGTTGGAATGAACTAAATCACACAATTGCAAGTGAGATTTTATTATTTTAGTTCAATTTCATGCAATAAAATTGCACTAATCCTTAGCCTATTGCAATTCAATAGAGGGTTCACCACATAGAGCCCTCTATTGGAATGAACTAAATCACACCATTGCAAGTGAGATTTTATTATTTTAGTTCAATTTCATGCAATAAAATTGCACTAATCCTTAGCCTATTGCAATTCAATAGAGGGTTCACCACATAGAGCCCTCTATTGGAATGAACTAAATCACACCATTGCAAGTGAGATTTTATTATTTTAGTTCAATTTCATGCAATAAAATTGCACTGATCCTAACAATTGCAGATGCTCTTAGCAGTGAACGAGTGCATATCCTTCCAATCCAAGTAGCAATGAAAATAATACATAAATTAGCAAAAAATAATAATAAAAAAAAAATCATTTCCTTATGTATTTAGCTATTTGCTTGGTGTGATAATGAATAAGTAATAATATGAGTGTAGGATTTTCTTTTTCTTTTTTCAATAAGGGAAGTAATATATATATTTTTTTCATATATATATATATATATCCAAAGCGATAAGGGTGTTGGAGGGTGAGGGAGGGGGGAAAGGAAGAAAGTAAGGAAGGAATGGGAATAAAAGGTGATGAAATGAAGGACTTTTTGCATTACTTTATTCATGGAATTTTCTTTTTGCATTATAAATAGAAACAATGTAATTTCAGTCAAGAGTTGTCAATTGAGAATTCAACTAAGTATGTGTTTGGAAAAGAAGAAAAGAGAATTCTCATCAGGAATTGTGAACATGGAATTCAAAGGAAAGGAAGGGCTTTGATTCAAGCTTGATGAAATCTGTTGTGAGATTTGTAAGTGTTGAGTCGGAGACGTTGAATTTGGGTTTTGATTGTTGGTTGAGTTGTTGGTCTTTTTTTGCTGCTCACGGCTTCTCCATTTATAGAGGAAGGAAGAAGCTCCATCTTCATATTTTAATCTATCTTCATCATGTTATCGATCACCTAGTGGATGTCTAGTCCCATCTGCATATAAAAGAAATCAAAAGAATGCAAAGTTTTTTTAATTTTTTTAATTTTTTAATTTTTTTGTGTGGAGAAATGCTATGATTGCATTCATAATTCAACCAAAAAAGCCACTAGTTACAAAGGGCCATTACAATAACGGAGCGGTCTAACATCAAAATTAAGACAATCTAGTGCGCCTCTACTAAGGATCGAAGAAACTCTGACGTAGGCATCCCAACTAAAATTGCAAACTCAGAATAATAAAAAATAGATAAATGTTGAAAATAATAAGCCATAACAAAGCAAATAAAACTCTCACAAATGGGAGATGAAAAGTGTTAGTAACGTAACTGACCGAGCAACTAGCTAGGCTAAATCATCCACGTGCCATGCTTTGAGAGGTCATCACTTTAGCCAAAGAAACATTACCACAAATTACAACTCTAAGCAAAGCAAGAGGAGTCCCACATCGGAAAACTATAAGAGATGGAGACTCCCCCTCACCTATAAAAGAAGACTACTCTTCCATGAGAAAGGGACTCTCTTTTGGATCCTTGGGTTGAGTTTTATCTTTAATCATGAGCTTCTCCCTTCTTATCTTTATATTTGGGTCCAACTCCATGTACAAATGTAAACATACATTATTATAATAAAAACATACTTCTCCGTGGACGTAGTCCATTCATTAAGGGTGAACCACATATATCTCGTTTTCTTTATATTTATCGATTGCCCAAATCTTCACAAACATGCTGGAGGTCTTTACCTTCACCCATCATCCACCATTCTACCTCTATCTAAGTTGACTCTCCCAAAAAGAGCATCAACAAAAAGCTCTCACAAAGGAGAGGTGAAAGCTCTCACAAAAGAGATGTGAAAACTACACAGAGAATCCAAAGAGTCTCTATGAATTATTCTGAACATAAAGAAACCGTACAAAGGATGGTGGTGGAGATCCGACACTGAGATGCAGCCATCTGTGATGATTGGAGGAAAATCATAACAAAATGAAGACAAATAGGGAAAACCTTTTGTCTTTGAAAATGGGGGAAGAGGAGAAGGGAGGAAGAGAAGAGGGGAGAGGGGAGAGGGGGAACAGTGGCTTCCTCCCCCTTCAAAGGGAAAACAACTTGTAGGAGGGTTATTTTTTAGAGAGAGGGAACTAGGGTTTGGTATATTTTGTGTGTGTGTGTGTGTGTGTGTCGAAAAGACCGCATCATATGAAAGTGTTTAAGTGATATCAATTCATGCTACTGGCCTAACAAAATAATATATTGGGGACACAACTTGTCCCTTCATATATATATATATATATATATATATATTATGTTGGAAGTTTGAATGAAATTCAAGGACTTTTGTTCCACATTGGTATAAAGAAGAAAAAGTAAAGTCTTTATAGGTGTGGTAGTCCCACACTTAGTAATTGCAAGTTTGGCCAAGTAGAAGCCTTCAAATTCGATTTAAGCATTAAATATTAGGGAGTTTCACTAAAACACCCAAAATGGAGGTTGAAATTATAAAAAAACCCAACACCCAAAACACTTTATAAACACACCCAAAACCAATCATTACACACACTCAAAACCCATTTATAAACACACCCAAAAAGTTGACTTTGGAGTTGATTTTGGGTGTGTTTCTATGTTTAAATAGTACTTGGGTTTTTTTATAAATACATGTCTAGGATTGGGTTTATTTATAAATTTGTATAAATATTATGTAGATAATGTATAATATTTAATTATCAAAAAAATGGGCCTTGGTCACTTCATATTTAAATTAATTTTTTTTAGTTTCAAATTAATAATTCTTATTAATTCGGATTAGTTTAAATAACAGCTTTTTAATAATTGTAACTCTTCTGATAGGGTTTCAGAAGTCTATTTAAATCAGAAAAGGCATCATTCGTTTGACACAGAAAAAACATTCTACAAGCACATTCATATTGTCTGAGAGGAAAACAAACAAAGTTCGTCAGATTCTAAGTCCCAGTGCTAGGGCTTAGAATATAGATTGTTGAATCCTGAGAGACAGTCACTTATAGAACTTCAAGCATCAAGAAAATGTGAAATTACTGTCTTTAGAACATTGTATCAAATCTGCGAACCTTTATCTTGAATCCAAATCAGTACTGTATTTCAAATTACAGTCGGTTATAAATTCAATTTCGTTGGTATATATATTGTTGATATATAATAATTTTTATTAGTCACTGATCTAACATTTTATTCATTCTCTCCTCTTCGGAGTGGTGCACATGGGCTGCCAATTATTCTTTATTCTTTCTTTATATTGGCTGCACATCTTTTTCTTAACAAAGCTTGTAAAGATAACATTAAAATAAGAGGCATGTGTGGCTTTCTCAATTGGAATGGGTAAGTAGCTTCAATATTCTTTATTCCCTTCCTCCAATGAGATAGTGTCACCTGCTGAATCAAACCAAGCTCCCACGTTATGGCTCAGTTTCTCCATTGATGTAGCTAATGAAAGTTGATTAGCAGCATGTTAACTCCTTTTTGAACATGATTCAATGTAGGACATTCTGAGAAGGCTACACTTATCCAAATGCTCCCATATTTGGATATGTTAGACTAGACATCAGGGGAAACAATTCTCACGAAGAAGTCAACTTCATTTGAGAAGGGGAGAAGGGGAAACAAGTAGAATTGCTCTCTCGTCACCAGTGTCATCCATTTGAACAAGTTTCAGTGTTTAGCACTCTGAGAATGATACACTGATTGAATTTCTTCCATATTTGGATAAGTTGTCGTAGACATCTGGAGGGACAACTCTCATGAAGAAGTCAACTTCATTTGAGTAGTGGAAAGGCCCTTTCAGAAACTATTCATGGGACTGACAGTCAGCTTCAGTGTTTGTCCGCTTAAGGCCGTTATACTTGTCTAGTGGCTCCCAACATTAGATATGTTGTAGAATACATCTGTGGGAACATCTTTCATGAAGAAAGCAAACGCCATCGGACATTTTAAGTCCCTGTCGGACACAATATATCTTACTGCAGCTGACTGATACTAAAATGCCTCTTGAACATGCTTCAGTGTTTGTCCATTGGAGGATGCAATACTTGTCCGATTGCAGCCAAATTTGGATTCGTGATAGTAGACGCTCAAATGAACAATTTGTAAGAAGAAAGTGACTTCATTTGAGCAATGGAAATTCCCAGTCGGCCACAATGCAGCTGACTGCAGCTATGCTTGATCATGCTTGGCCATGTTTTTGGCTATATTAGTTCGAAGAGCAATATCTCCTATTCTAGGGCAATAATGCTATTTTTGATCTAAACAGGAGTTAAAGGATCAAATTATCACTTTCTAAGAATTTGATTAACCTCTTTAAAATTTAAAGTCAAACGTTAAAACCCTCAAGCAGAAGAAAGAAATGAAATAATTTTGTCCGGGAAATGAGTCCAATGACTTAAAAATGTGGGCCTATCTACAAAGATTAGATAAATACTATTACATAATTAAGAACGAATACGATTACTAACAAGTAAAAGATGAAAGATGACATAGATAATAGACAACCTTACAACCCTTACATATTAAATGGATACATTTCTAACAACAATTAACCACAACAGCTACCCTAACAAGAGCTCCAACAGCCACAAGGGGGGCAGCACATGCACATGGTAGAAATGCCGCTACAGCTGCCGGTATCAGCTTTGGCAGCAACCACATTGCCGCTGATACTGCAGCTACCTTCAAAATCTGAAACCAACTCATTTTTGCATGCAATGGGATGTTGGAGAGAGGCTTTGGGAGCACCCTTACTTTATAGGACTAATTGGAAGGGCATGCATGCTATTATTTACCTAACTCTTCGATTATTGTAGCTGCGTTGAATTTGTTTACTTCTTTGGAATTCAAATTTTCCATGCATGCATGGGTGCGTCAATTCTCAATGTGCATTGGAAACAGCTTCTGACCGAATACTGCTAGCTAGTCAGTATGGTTTAATAGTGTACAGTTGGGAAGTTCCTCAGAAAAAAAGATTGCTACTTCTTATATTTTAACTAGGGACACAGAAAAGAAAAAGAAGAGCAACATTCTCGATGCATTCTTCTGCATTAGTAGAAGGAAAATGCTAAGGAGACCAACTTTAGATACCAACTTGTGTACCAACTCTCTAATAGAGCGTGGGACCCATTGTATTTGTGGGCTCCACCTCTATTAGAGGGTTGGTACACAAATTGGTATCTAAAGTTGGTCTCCCTAGCATGACCCGTAGTAGAATTCCTGACTGCTGTCATTTTTTATGAGTTTTGAACATATTGACATCTTTATTATCATCCACACATTCTAGAATGAGCCATTAGCAAACCACCAATCTCGTAAGGGCAAAAAGCGCGGCTGCAACAATCTTCTTGAAAATCCGAAACCAATCCATTTCCAGTGACCAGTACGTATTAGTTGTATATAGCTAGCAAAGTGTTTACTGTTTCAGCTGGATGTCGCTGCATGTATTTGAAATATTACTTTGCTGCATGCAATGGTTGGAAAGACTGGAGGAACCGTTGTTTATTCATAGTTCTAATTGCAATTGGAAGGGCTTCAAGAGATACGATGTGCTTATCAGAAATGTTCAGAGACACATCAACAAACCTTCATAATTAAGATTACTATTTCATAATAAATATTAAAGACAACGTACATATACTAACTTGACAGAAAATTAAAGACAACGTACTATTCCCAAAACCCCATGATAAAAGTTAAACGATGTCACTTTTGCCCTAGCATTTTGGCTACATTCTTAACAACAACCACAACACCCACGGCAGCTCCAGCAACCGCAGCAACGGGAGCCATAGCAGGGGCAGTTACCGGTAAAACTACGGTAACAACAGGGGCAACTGAGGTAATTACTGCTGATGCAACTTCAACAAGGTGGAAGAACGACATTAATGAACTGTTTTTGCACTCGAAATTGCTCGAAGCTACACTGTAATAATGTTTTGCAATGGTGGAAAAAGTTTTTGGTAAGACTTGAGGAACACTTGTTTATTTATAGTTCTAATTGGAAAGGCTTCCGATTAATTAGCCAAAATTTTCTCTTCGGTTATTGCACCTCGATTAAAATCGTTTGTTTCTTCTAAGGTCAGATTTTGCACGCATGCGTGCGGGCATCAATGGACGTTGGAATATGAACAGTTTCTGACTACAAGGCTGAAGGCATAATGATAATAGTGCCTCCAAGTAATGATAACACCAAGGGTGGCGCCACAATGTTCATATTCAATATCTTGGCCCTTGATTAATGAACTTTTATCCCAATTTCTTATTGGTCTGAATAACATTTTTTTTTCTTGGTACAGTTAATGTGTAATTCGGTATTTCAAGTAATTATTTATAAGATTTTTTTACTCTAGTCCTTTATATTGAAGCAAATTACAATTTTGTGCTCGTTTACAGATGTTTTTGTATGTTTATTAGGGTTTAGGTAGTGGAGAATTCGGAATTCAAAGTCAAGTAGGCGAAGCTTACATTAAAAACTCGATGTTATGAGTGAATTTCATTAATAAACACAAAAAAAACAAACACCTAGCTAGTCAGGGAGACGTAATGAGCATTACCCTCAAATATGTATATTTATACAAAGTGGTGAAGCCAAGTTTTCATGTGTGCATGAGTCTCACAAAATATGAACAATAAAAATTCGAATTCTTACAAGACATACAAAAACATTAAAAATCATATTGTCTATTTATTATAATCATAATTGCCCTCGATGAGTTTTCATATTTTGAAATCATAAAACAAAATTAATATTCACCAACACAAGTTCACAATTGCACAAAGGGACATACAATTACATACTAAGCAAGAAAAATTATAAGGGATAGACAAATACATACTTGGAGTTGAATAGCGAATTATCAAATATCTCTAAAAACCCAATAAAATCAGTAGAAAGAAGAAATCAATAAGATTAGATAAATACTATTACATAATTAAGAACATATATGCTTACAAACCACGATTACTAACAAAGTAAAAGATGAAAGATGACATAGATAATAGACGACCTTACATCTCTTGCATATTAAAATGGAAACATTTCTAACAATTAACCACAACAGCTACCCTAAGAGCATCTCCACCTACAAGGGCTAAGTTTAAGGGAAAGGGCAAGCAAGGGCTGTCACTATTCACGTGAATAGTGTCAGCCTTTGCATTTGTAGTTCCACCCATGAGGGCAAAGTCTATGGCAAGTCTAAGGCAATTACTATTCATTGTACTTTATTTCCTATTTTTTTATACTTTAAACCATTAATTTTGATAAGTTTTTCAGATTATATTTTCGGTTGTCATGTGTCACTATTTATTATAAAATTTTCACTTAAAATTTAAGATAACATTTTTCGGATAAAATTTTCAAATAAAATTTTCGGATAAAATTTTCGGTTGCCACGTGTCCATATTTATTATAAAATTCACATCCCACTCATCATACAATTGAAATACCTACTGACTCATCATAGAATTGAAATATTCTTAGTTCTCATAGTCCGACACAATGGAATACAAGGACAACTCCATCATTGGCAGAGGCGGTTCCACCGGATCACGACGTGGAGGAGTATTTTCCTTCGGAGGACGTAATAGTACCATTATTTCTGACATGGAACGCACCACTAGAATTGACTGGGGGCATTGTTCACTTGAGGAGCCATGTGTAATGGTTTTCCTCACTTCGATGGAAGATGACATTTGTATTTTTTCACAAATGAAATTTTGTAGTAGAAATTTGGTGTGGAAAGTGAAAAATATTGGAAGGAGATAAGTTTTTATGAAGATTTGGTGTAGAAAGTGAATAAAATGGTTAGGTATTTATAGGGAAAAAATACATAATTTTTTGGTATTTAAAAAAAAAAAATTCAGAATTTTTCAGAATTTTTTTGAATTTTTTTAGCCAAAAAAAAAGGACCGTCAGATTTCTGGAAAAAAAGATCGAAGCGTCCCTGTCGCGACACGTGGCACTTTACTGTTGGATTCTGCCAGTGCTGACGTCAGCGCGCGGAAATCAAATTTTTTTTACCGTTGGCGCGTGTAATTCACGAGCCAACAGTAAAAAAAATTTGCTTTATTGTGCGCTGACGTCAGCGTGATGCCAGCGCTAACGTCACAAAACTCGGGCTTCAGCCCAGGCAGAAGTTGCCCTTGGGCTTGCCCGAGCTGGTGGGACCCACCACGAAACCGGGCTGCTTCTCTTGCGCTGGAGCCATCTCGGATTCGCCAGGGGGCCCTTTCCCCCAGTTTGGGTCCTGCGCTGGACCTGCTCTAACAAGAGCTCCAACAGCCACAAGGGGGGCAGCACATGGTATAAATGCCGCTACAGCTGCCGGTATCAGCTTTGGCAGCAACCACATTGCCGCTGATACTGCAGCTACCTTCAAAATCTGAAACCAACTCATTTTTGCATGCAATGGGATGTTGGAGAGAGGCTTTGGGAGCACCCTTACTTTATAGTACTAATTGGAAGGGCATGCATGCTATTATTTACCTAACTCTTCGATTATTGTAGCTGCGTTGAATTTGTTTACTTCTTTGGGATTCAAATTTTCCATGCATGCATGGGTGCGTCAATTCTCAATGTGCATTGGAAACAGCTTCTGACCGAATACTGCTAGCTAGTCAGTATGGTTTAATAGTGTACAGTTGGGAAGTTCGTCAGAAAAAAGATTGCTAATTCCTATATTTTAACTATGGACACGGAAAAGAAAAAGAAGAGCAACATTCTCGATGCATAAACACAAGCATTCTTCTGCATTTGTAGAATTTCTGGCTGCTGTCATTTTTTTATGAGTTTTGAACATTGACATCCTTATTATCATCCACACATTCTAAAATGAGCCATTAGCAAACCATCAATCTTGTAATAGCAAAAAGCGCGGCTGCAACAATCTTCTTGAAAATCCGAAACCAACCCATTTCCAGTGACCAGTACGTATTAATTGTATATAGCAAAGTGTTCACTGTTTCAGCTGGATGTCGCTGTATGCAATGGTTGGAAAGACTGGAGGAACCGTTGTTTATTCATAGTTCTAATTGGAAGGGCTTCAAGAGATACGATGCGCTTATGAGAAATGTTCAAAGACACATCCCCAAGTAAATGATCTGAATTGGTTTCTGCAAGGAGATAACCAAGTTACAACTAGCTAAGCAAACAAATCAATCTATTAAGAGCAAAATATGGGCAAACAAACCTTCATAAGATTACCATTTCATAATAAAGATTAAAGACAACGTACATATACTAACTTGACAGAAAATTAAAGACAACGTACTATTCCTAAAACCACATAAAAAAAGTTAAACGACTTCACTTCTGCCTTAGCATTTTGGCTACATTATTAACAACAACCCCAGCACCCACAACAGCTCCAGCAACAGCAGCAACGGGAGCGACAACTGGGGCAGTTACCTGTAAAACTACGGTAACAACAGCGGCAACTGGGGCAATTACTGCTGCTGCAACTTCAACAAACTGGAAGAACTACATTATGAACAGTTTTTGCAGTCGAAATTGATTTTGCTCCAGAGCCCCTTCGGTTAACGTACCTCTCCATTGAATAATTCGAATTTACATGCACGCGTGCATTAATATTCAATGTGCATTGGAATATGAAGAGTTTCTGCATCCATATGGAGCTCTACAGCTAGCTCTTTTGTCATTGCCATGACTCTTATCTTATGCATTTGAAAAGTTTGTCATAAATAAATAAATAATTTTTATTTTTTAAAATATTTAAGTTGATATTGTTTTGTTTTTGAACTTTTTTTGTAACTTACATTTGGAAACCACTATTACAAGAAAAAGGGTAAAATAAAAAGGCAAAGATGAGTGATGAAAAAAAGAAGTTTCAAATGGGTTGGAGGAGTAACAAACTGTTGCGGTAGAAAAAGTTTACATAAAAGAGCCAAGGCTAGTGAAGAAGGCATATGAATATTAAGACTTGAAGAATGAGGTTAGAGATGTTGGGAGTATTTAAATGTGAGCCTGTAACTCAAAATCAATTGGCAATGGATGGAGGACCAACACGTGAATAGCATGTTCAAATGCTATATCAGAATGTAAGCATCCAAAACTAATTGAAAATGAATTAATGATGGTTTATTAATCCGTAATCGGAATCAAAATAAGGAGTGTACGTATTACTCCGGTGTTTACTTCACATAAAGAAATGAAAATGTAAGTAGGGTCTACACAAAATCAAGAATTCAAATTTTGATTTTGGAGAAATTGGACTCTTGGGTGGGGGGTGGTGTTCTAACTATTGTAAGAACTAACCCATTAAGAATTCAATTTTTTACCCATTATATCCTCACACAATTTTTAGTAGACTGAAAACACCTGCTGTTCTTTGACCCAAAAAAAAAAAAAAAAGACCTCATTTTGTTTCTTTCTTCCCGAAGTAATTACAGAGTACTATACCCTGTCTAAACTTTTGAAACTGCAACAACACTAGGTTTGGGAAATTCTGAGGATGACAAAACTGGCAACCAAGCCACACAAATCAAATGTTTAATCATTGAAGATTCATCGCCTTTGGCTTCTGATACGGCTTGAAATGTCGTCCACAGAGGACATATCATTAGGCACACAAATAAGGGCTAGATCCGTCATTAATTACTCCGTTCTTTCCTTCTTTTTTCTCTTAAGGACCCAATCCAGATATGATCAGGACTTCTGCATCCGTTTTATGATGCTGCATCCGTCACAGCCACAGTCTTGTGCACTCTATCAGAAGCTTTCTTCACCTACAGAAGGCATGAAAAAGGAGTATGAGATGAATGTAGCACATATTCATACATGAAACAGAACATGGCAAGGCACTTTACTTCTTTTTCCCAGTTAGTGCATGTGACTATGATTGAAAGAGATACTGCTTGCACAAACAGAGCCACAGTAATTCCAATCCAAAGACCCTGTGAAGAACATGTTGACTTGAAATTAATATGCCAAAGTATAATCCTAAAAAATATATATATATATATATATTTCTATAGAAGATTAAGAATGTGGAATATAAATTTGAATAAATAAATGAGCAGGGGAGAAACATCCAGTTACCTTCCCTCCAATGTGCAGGACAAAAGCTAATATAATTGAGATAGGAATGCCTATAAGATAATAAGCTCCAAGATTAACATAAGCCCCAATCTTTTGCTGCCCACTTCCTCTGATGACACCTGAAATTGTAATTGGAAGTAACATTTTGTCAATCAATCAATTATAAGATGACAGGCAACTAATAAGGTTATCTCAATCTTTCACAGAGGATGCCCTGACATGAATTTTTTTTCGAATTACACAAAAGGTTTGCAAACCCAGATTCAAATGAGAAATTATACTGTGATGGAAGAAGTATTTGAAGAAAAATGTCAGAGACCTGAAAGAACAGATTGAATTCCATCAAAAAAGTGGGCTATTGCAACCCACAGTAATATTTCTCCAGCATATTCCACAACTTCTTTATCTGTGGTGTAACAGTAGCCCCAAACTTTTCGACCCAATATCATGACAGCAACAACCACAATGCCTTCAGTAACAACCATGGAGAGTGTAACACATATGGCAAGACGGGCTAGTCGTGGTTTCCCAGCACCCAATTCATTTGAAACTCTTGTGCTAACAGAAAATAATAGAAGAATAGAAAAAGATTGTTGAGAAAATATGCAAAATAAAGACAAGTATGAAACTTAATGTAGCCATAAACTCACCTTGCTGCACCACCCAGTCCGAGGGGGATCATGTAAGTCAGTGCACATGTGTTAAGGCTGTGTGAATGTGTCACAATCTGTTAGTAATCAGTGTTTCTGCTTCAGTTTTTATTACTTAGAAATCAAAATTTTGGGAGCTGTCATTGGCATTTCAAAATAACACTGGGCTCATTTGAAATTGCACCGGGGGGGAGAGTGCACGATGACTGTTTTGAATGTCAATATCAGCTCTTAGAATTGATACTGTTCTATTGTCATTGCTTAGGGTCAAATGAAAACCTGATTGACAGGACTGAGGTTTCAAGCTTTGGATTAGGAAGAAGACCAGATAAGAGGACCATCATTTCAAAGCACCACATTTCTAAGCTGTACACAGAGACATATAAAACCATCAACCAACGATAGTAAGTTCACATTGTGAAATTTCAAATGACCACATTTCTTATTTCATTTTAAATCTCAAAAGGTTACCTGATCATTACAGCTGAAGGAATGGATAGTTTAAGAAAACTGAGAATTCCTTGAAAGGCCTCCTTTGAGAATCCAGTCCATGTGTGCTTACAAGAGGGAGAGAATCTGACATAAAGAAACAATAACAATGCATTGATCCAATATGCGATGCAGTTTGCCACAGCCGCACCTTTATATCCAAGGCTGGTCTTGTATACCAGAAGCCAACAGATAAGCAAGTGTAGCAGAGTTGCAGTTCCTGTGGTAACAATCATGGGAACCACATTGTTCTGAGTTTGCAAGAATCTGGAATGACATTGAAGGATTGCGTAAGCGAAAAGGCTTGGTATCATGTAACAAGCAAATTCCCCAGCAGCAGCAGATATTTCTGGATCTTGACCCAAAAATTCAAGAATGAAGCCTGTATTGGCCCACACAACTGCAAGAGGAATGCTGACCAGCAAAAGAACAATCATTGCCCTCTGCATATGTATACCAAGCATATGATATTGTTTTGCTCCATAGGACTGGCCACAAAATGTGTCCAATGCGCTTCCCATTCCAATCTAATCAGCAAATTAATAAGAGGGAAATGAAGACTAGGATTATTATCGAACACAACATAAGCATTACAATTCAAATATCACACACACACACACACTATATATATATATATATATATATATATATATATATATAATATATGTGTGTATATTATTTTTTGATAATAGGAAAAGCCATCTTACCATCAAGCTGATACCAGTTACTGAAGCAAATGAAGTGGCCATGGAAGCACCTGAAAGTGCAAGTTCTCCGAGATGACCAACATACATGACTGAAACAACCTGTATACAAAACAACAAGAAATTTGATGACACAAGAGGCCCTACTAACAACAGCTGCTTCTTCACTTCCACGAAAAACTCATCTCGGGTCAGCTGTTGTCCTTTTCTTGCTTGATAGTCATGTTCTTGATCTGCAAATGGAATCAAGGGTGACTCAAGATCACCTGCTTGTTCTTCTGCATTCATTTGGTACTTTCTTGTTCTTCAGAGAGGAATATGTGTTGAAGGCGTAGAACACAAAGAATCCGCCGTTGTTGCAACCTGCAAACATATTGATCACGGAATATTGTGACTCAAATAAATCGAGCAAGCCACATGGTCCAAACGATCTGAACTTGCAATAAAATATTTATTTCCTTGAGGATCCCTCAAATAAATTAGGCTAAACTGCTGTTTTGCCCCTTGAACTATACCATAATTGTTAATTTTCCCCTTAAACAATTTTTTCGGTAAATTAAGAACTTAAATTACATGAAATTGGCCAATTTGGGACTCGCTCTGAATTTTTTGGATATCCATCCAAATTTTAATCACGTGACCTGGCCAATTTTTAAGTAAAAAAATGTAAGAAAAATTAGAAGAAAATTTATATATAAAAAAAAAGTTAAAAGAAAAGAAAGTCAAAAAAGGGTAGAAAAAGTTCCTTCGAATGGTTTGGTAACGGGGTGGTGCTATGCCTAGGTTTGGTGAAGGGGGTGGTGCTCTGCCTGGGCAGAACAGAACACACCATTCTCTCTGTTCATCTCTCAGACCCTACAGCAGAACCTAGAAAAGGAAATACAAAAACGTGTTGTGTGGGAAAATCAACAAAGATCTTCATTTTCGTGGTCACATTGTTTGTGGCTATTAGGGTTTTGCACCATGGCCTCCAGAAAATCCATAAATGCTCCGCCCATTCAGACCTTGCCACTCTCTCTTCTCCCTCTCTCATCTTCTCCAACCCCAATTCCAGTTCAAACCAACCTCCACCGACCACAATTCGAAGCCCACCTCCTCCACCGATCCCAATTCAAACCCCACCTCCGTCATAACTTCATGTATCCACGGACGCAATGCTTGTACGTAACCACCACAGTCACCACCATTTCACGAGCGCAGGAAATTAATAGCTCTTTGGAAATTTTATTCCTAAAAATTGAGGATGTGAATGTCACATAATTTGGGAATTCAATTTGGTGTTCAAATTTGGTATACCTAGCTAATATTATTGTTAATTCAGAGTCTCAGTTTGAACAATTATAGTATGGTACTAAAGTATGACAACATTGTATAACTCATCCGCGTGTTATACCACGGGTTATCAATTGTTATTTGAACAAATCAAACTGAAGGCTTCCCCTAAAAACGGGATTTGTTTATTTAAATATGTGGGTTTATATGTACATTACTTTTGGACTAATTATTTTCTGCATCTCTTATCAATTTCTGAATTGACCATTTCTTAAATCAATTCAAATTGGATGTTTGCCCTGATCAGCTCTGCCTTCCTGTCTTATTACTTGCTATAGAAGAAAGGTTTACCAGTAGATAGTTGTGCTTTAGTGAGGCAGAAACAAGTGAATAACGTGCTCATTTTGTTTCTTGCAGTACTAAAGTTAAATAATTTACCCAATGCAACACCAGATTGGGGAAATTATATGAAGATCTATGATAAATATATGCTATAGTGCATGATTAAGACCACAACCTTCGTTTCTTGTCTGTTAAGTTTTCCCCTTTCTGAAGTATTCCTCTGAAGGACCCAATCTGGATGTGATCATGACTTTTTCATCGGCTTTACGAAGATGCATCCGCCACGGCCATTGCGTCGTACACTTTCTTCACCTATGAAAGGCATGAAAAATAGAGCATTAGATTAATGTAATTAACAGAATCGGATACATGAAACATACTTCTTTTTCCCAATCAATGCCTGTAATTCCCATCCAAAGACCCTGTGAAGAGCATATGCTAAGAAAATGCATTAAAACGAATATTTTTTAAAAAGTGAGGGGACTTGAAATTTTTTTTTTTGGAGAAGTAGGAAGGTACCTTCCCTCCCATGTGCAGGACAAAAGCTAACAATACTGCAGTAGGAATTCCCACAAGATAATAAGCTCCCAGATTAATATAAGCCCCCATCTTTTGCTGCCTACTTCCTCTTATAATCGACATTCTCAATCATACCCAATGCTTTGGCCAAAGACTTCCGAACCATTTCTTTGGAGCATTCTCTCTCTTTACTATAGATAGAGATTTTCTTGTTATACACTCACATGCCTTCATGACTTAATTAAGAATCCCTACCATATCTTGAGTTATATATGCCTATAAGAACACGACTATATGGCATGATCTAAGATCAACAACGCTTTCATAAGGTAACACCAACGTTGAGAAGGGTACTAACTTCTACTCAGATACTCTACATGTACATCTCTTCCAACCATGACTACGCTATGTGCTCTACACCTCCTTTTCCCCTTGATTGAAGGAAGCCTCTCTTACCAACCTCTAATAACACCAACGTTGAGAAGGGTAATAACTTCTACTCAGATACTCTACCTAAATACATTCCCAATTTCATTCGAACGTTGGCGTCAAACTGGGCAACGCCGGGTACCACATTGGTGCCTCTTAGGAGACATGACCATCCCTTTTGTGTTGATCACCACTCGAGCTGAAGAAGAAAAACTTATTACTGCTGATCGGCGTAGTGGAAACTTTGACTTTTACGTCAAAGTCCTATGTTGAGCATTAAAAACCACCCGTCAACAAGAGGATAAAAAAATGAACCGCCAACATAGAATCATAGTCTATTCATGATGAATGATGCCAACTACAATCACATGCATGCATAGGTTTCTCACACACACACTACCATGGCGGCATGGGAGTTGAACTTAAGACCACTAGTCTGCAAGCAAATGTCATTTTCCATTGGGCGTTGGTTATTTGAAAGATGTTTTATGTTGGATGGAACTGATCCAGTCCAATTATATATGTTGAATCTGTTTGGATTGGATTGCTTACCTATATTGAATTCTAATATGACAAATCAAATTCTAATTGGATTGGATACTGATTCTTCAAAAGAAATTGGATTGTAACTGATGCATAACCTGTGTATAAACGTTAGCTTTGTAAATCGTATGACTTGATGATAATTTAAAAAATATGAGAAAGCGTGACATGAATTTAATGCACCAATAGTGATTTTGGACTCCTCTATAAATGGAGCAGAAAGGTTTGCCAGCTCTGCTTACTGACAAAGTAACGACTGAATGGGGCGCATTTTGTTTCTTGCAAATATGAAACAGGGGAGAGTCTTCACCTGAATTTCCAACATCTATCAAAATATCTCCCATGAAAAAAATTATGCACATAACTAAGCAGAAGAGCCTTCATTATTTTTTTAACTCTTTTATTTCTGAATTTGGCTCAGAATTATACAATCTAGCTATGATCATGACTTCTGCATCAGCTTGACGACTCAGCCACGGTCACTCTGTTGAACACTCTATCAGAAGCTTTCTTCACCTACAAAAGGAATGAAAATGGAGCATGAGATGAATGCGACAGAGACTGATACATGAAACTTGACATGACAAACAAGTTTACTTCTTTCTCCCAATCTGTGCATATGACTATGATTGCAAGAGATAGTGCTTGCACAAATAGCGCCATAATAATTCCAATCCAAAGACCCTGCGCAGAACACATAAATTTTTTATATCCATGGAAGATTAAGAAAGTAGGTTAAAAGAAAAGTGGTATGGAAGATTAAAACCACAAGGATCTGGTGTCACCTTCCCTCCAATTTGCTGCACAAAAGCTAATAAGACTGCAGTAGGAATTCCTATAAGATAATAGGCTCCCAGATTAACATATGCCCCAATCTTTTGCTGCCCACTTCCTCTTATGACACCTATAATTGTAAATCAAAGTCTCTTCTTTTCAATAAATCGGCTACAGAATATTTTCTTTAAGATGAGAAACTTGGGTATACAGAATAGTTCAGTGTTTCACAATGACATACTTCACCAATTGCACTTATATATTATGTTATTTCTTTATGAAATCAGTTTTATGGTATAAGCCTGGGATTATATGAAGTTCTGGAAATCGAAGATTATAACCGAAAATTCTATTGTTATGAGAGAAGAAATTGAGAGAAATAGCAAGAACCTGAAAGAACAGATTGAGGTCCATCAAAAAAGTGGGATAGTGCGACAAAAATCAACATTTCTCCAACATACTTCACAACCTCTTTTTCACTGCTGTAACAGTAACCCCAAACGTTTCGAGCCAATATCATGACTGCAGCAGCCACAATGCCTTCAGTAACAACAATGGATAGTGCAACGCATATTGCTATACACGCCATTCGTGGTTGCCCAGCTCCCAATTGATTTGAAACTCTTGTGCTAACAGACAATGTACAAGTAAAGAACATAGAAGAATTTATGAGACAAGTACTCACAATAGAAGCATGCAGTACTTAAATCTAGCTGTGTACTCACTTACCTTACTGTACCACTGAAAGCCAGGGGAATCATGTAGACCATTAAACATGTGTTAAAGCTGGAATTGTATCACAATCGGTTAGTAATTTCTTGGTTTATATTGAATTTTCTCATTATTTACTAACAAGAATTTGTATTTTCGTTAATTCATTCGTTAGCGTCAAATGTAAAACCTGATTGAGAGGGCTGAGGTTTCAAGCTTTGGATTAGGAAGAAAACCTGATAAGAGCACTATCATTTCGAACGACCAGACTTCTAAGCTGTTCACAGACATAAAACCAAATAAGTACTTAACATATCCATTCTAAGTCTTTAATGTTCCAATGGTGAGTCAACTAAAAATTACCTGACCATTACAGCTGAAGGAATTGATAGTTTTAAAAAATTGGGAATTCCATGAAAGGCCTCCTTTGAGAATCCAGTCCATGTGAGCTTACAAGAGGGAGAGACTCTGACATAAAGAGCCAATAACAATGCATTGATTGAATACGTGACGGAGGTTGCCAAAGCAGCGCCTCTGTATCCAAGGCTGGTCTTGTATACCAGAACCCAACAGTTAAGCAAGTGCACAAGCGTTGCAGCTCCTGTGCTAACAATCAAAGGAACCACATTGTTTTGAGTTTGCAGGAATCTGGCATGCGATTCTAGGATTGCGTAAGCGAAAAGGCTAGGTATCAATAAGCAAGCATAGTTGCCAGCAGCAGCTGATATTTCTGGATCCTGACCCAAGAATTCAAGAATGCGGCCAGCATTGGCCCATACAAATGCAAGGGGAAGGTTTACCAGAAGAAGAACAAGCATTGCCCTCTGCATGTGTATGCCAAGCATATGATACTGTTTTGCACCATAAGACTGGCCACAGAACGTGTCTAACGCGCTACCCATTCCTCTCTATTCAACAAATGAAGAGGAGAAATTTAGAGAAAAATGGAGCCTGATATTATCATAATACACAAAAGTAACAAAAAAAGTATAAAGTTTTTTTTTTTTTTTTAAATGGACAATAACAGGGGAAGCCATATTACCGTCAAGCTCAAACCAGTCACCGAAGCGAATGAAGTGGCCATGGAAGCACCTGCGAGGGCCAGCTCTCCAACATGACCAACATACATGACTGAAATAAGCTGCATGCCAAATAGCAAGAAATTTGATGCGACAAGTGGCCCTGCTAACAACAGCTGCTTCTTCACTTCCTCCACAATCTCATCTTTGACCGGTACTTGTTTTCTTGATAGTAATGATTGTTCTTGGGGAACTTGAATCAAGGCTGACTCGAGACCAGTTGTTTGTTCTTCGAAATCCATTTCTTGCTGTTCATACGGATGCTGGAAGAGCTATAAAATGGCCCCAATCCCACATTGAAGAACAAAAGGTAGTGCCCCTCTCCCTTCTATAAAGAGGTCATCTCCAACATTCTCTCTTATGCCAATTGTCTACTAGGCCACAGCCATTGTGGCCTCTCCATTATTAAAGTGAACATACCAACCTAACCTTTGTGTTATGTACCAATTGCGGTAACAAAATGGATCTCTTAGTAGATTTTGATCGAATCAACAGATTTGTTAAGAATAATTAGAAGATCAGTAGATAATTAATATGCCATATTTCAAGTTTGTGAAAATAGTCATTACCCCAAAAAACAAAAAATCGGCCTCATATGCAACTTGAAAAGCAAATTAATCATAGAACGTCGCAAATCATGTCTAACAATCGGGCATATTGTTTTATATGCTCCCATATTGTGAATTAAACAGTTGGCTCCCTCACAGCTTGTTGCAGCTTGTTGCATGATCGGTTCGTGGCAGAGGTGCATTTTCAAAGAACCAGTCTTTGGATGTGTCTTTTGATGCCTAAAAGTTTGAATTTTATATATGAACGTTAGAAACACTTCATGTACATGAATTAAAAATAAAAGGGACATTTTGGAAAAAGCAAAAGGAGAGAGAAAAATTTTAAAAGAAGCAAAAATGGACAAAAATACCCTTATTTATTTTTAGATTTCTTAAGGAATCCAATACATTTGCATGTCTTTGATTTAAAAATTGAGTGGTTTTTTTGTCTTTTTTGAAAAAGCTTTGGCTTTTTCCAAAAGTGAAATTTTTTTTATGTCTAAAACCTAAAAAACCTAAAATAAAAACACACTCTTACATAAAGAGGAGTGTCCTCATTGAAGTGGTACCTCTTGATTAAGAGGTGCAATCCAAGAAATACATGGTTTCTGGATTAAAGTTATACCAATTTACAAAAGACACAAACTCCTACATAAATAGAGGAGAATTTTCTGCAAAAACTACTTACATTTAATCATGTTCATTCATAAACTCTCCTCCTAGTTTCATAAAGCAAAAACCATCTAGAGATTATAATATGTAGCAATAGCCTCTAGACATTCTTGATTCTAAAGTGTGTTTGGGGTTTGTCTTTGAGTGTGCAACTCGTTGACATACAACGCAGCTATAGGTTGGGCTTCATTGTATCCATGGGCGGAACCACACTAAGGGCTACACTGGGTTATAGCCGAGTGAGGTTTTTTAGGGAAAAAACATCAAACTCTTTATATATTTAACTTGTTTTAAATATTAGTAAATATATATTAACTTATTTAAGTCCAAAAAAGTCCAATTCTTTATGAATTTAGTTGCAGACAAGCAATAAAAATACACATTAAAAAAGTTACACTTTCAATTCTATCGTTGAATATATTTTTATTTTGATAATATGTGTTTTTCAGTTGCATTTGATATGTATTTATTTTATGATAAAGCTTATTGGGAATTAGTCAATAGGGTTATGAACTAACGTGGTTTATATGATATAATATTTACTTTTATTTATAGAAACCTATAGAAATTGTAAGTAAAAAAAATTTATCATTAGATTTTAAGTCAATAACTTTAGCTAGCCCCACGCATTGAAAAATTCATGGTTCCACCATTGATTGTATCCACAAGACTTATTTGCGTACCTTTGCACCCAAGTTGTGGGGGCAAACAGAGTCTGAAAGATAGCATTTACATGCCTTGAAGCAACCTTTCATATCTTTCATCTTCCATAGCCATACCCATAGACATACACATCCAACACAATTCCCATTTACGCATGCTTAAATGGAACAACATGCTTACATGAAATGAGACAAACAATGAATTGGGGAAATTGGGAATGACAATGAGAGATGAAATGGATATGAAATCAACTATTCCTACCTAATCAATCTAATTTTTGAGTTTTTAGGTGTACATTACCAAGGATGGACCCGTGATTTCAAAAAGGTGTGGGCTAAATTTACTTTATGTACAAACTTATTGAAAACTAGATGGTACAAGTAAATTTCATTGATTAAAAAAAAAAAAAAAAAACATACACCTTTGGGAGAGAAAAAGGGGGGAGGAGGGCACATAATGAGCCTTACCCCTCAAATAACACTTATATAAGTTGCACCCTTAGGGCTAGTTTGGGATTGCTGTCACTTTTAAAAAAAGTTGATTCTGTTGTGCTTTTGAAATAATTAGTTGTAAAGTAAAGCAGCTACATGTTTGGTAAACAATATTTTTAAAGTGTTGTTAATACAAAAAGCAGTGTCAAAACTATTTGGTACATTTTAATATAAAACTGTTGTATATGTGAATAATGACTAAAATATACATGATGTTGAAAGCGTTATGCGCTAATCATATGATGGTAGTGGTGGTGGTGAAAGAGATGGAGGTGAAGATGGTGGTGAGGATAGTGGTTGTGAAAGTGGAGGTGGAGGTGGTTGTGATGGAGGTGGTGGAGGTTGAAGAGGAGAAGGTAGATGTGGAGGTGGTGGAGGTGGAGGAGGAGGTTGTGGTTGTGGTGATGGTGGTGGCGGATGTGGAGGAGGATGTGGTGGTGGTGGTGGTTGTGGAGGTGGTGGGTGGTGGAGTTGGATGTAGAGGTGGAAGTGGAAGTGGTGTCATTTTTAAAAATTAATGATGGTATTTTGGGAATTAAAAAAATTTATTAAAGGCTCATCTTTGCTTCTTTTAACAGCAACGTAGAGCATCCACAATGAGCTCCCTAAATCACATTATTAGACAAATTTTAGGGAGGAATGATAAAAATGCAACTCCAGCCACGCTCCCTATCCACCTCCTAAAATAGGGAGTCCTCTAGGAGCTCCTAAATCTGAGGAGAGAGAAAGGACTCCTAGTGGCTCCCTATAATTTAATGCTGCTTTATTTAATGCGTATTTCAAACCTTTATTTAATGCTAACTATTTTTTATTTTATTTTTTAATAAAGATGGACCAATCAAAAAAGAGTTATAGCATTTATGACTCTCTAAATTAGGAAGTATAGTTGGAGTTGAAATTTTTTAGAGAGCTCCTAAAATAGCTTTCTTATATTCTTAGCCAAATTTTAGCTAAGAAATAGAGAGCGTCAATGTGGATGCTCTTTTTTAGGATGTGGATAGGGAGCGTGGCTGGAGTTGCATTTTTATCATTCCTCCTTAAAATTTGTCTAACGAGGTGGTTTAGGGAGCCCATTGTGGATGCTCTTAACAACTCAGAGTCTGCTTTTAAAAACTGTTGTCAAAATGCCACTGCTTTTAAAATAATCGAGATATTTTATTTTTACCAAACACCTTAAACTATTTAACTTTAGAGTGAAGCAAGATTTTTTGCCAAAAAAAGCAATCCCAAACGGAGCCTTAGAGTCTTCACAACGTTAAAATCACTAATTATTGATTCATTGTCTATATTATCAACAAATTCTCTCAAAAATTCCAATAAAAATGCTACATATACTTAAATAGTTAAATATCTAATAAAATCCCTAATTGACAATTCATACAAGCAAGCAAGAACACCAAAATCAATTTCAAATCCTATTTGATAATAAACTTATGATCCCTAATTGATATTTCATAAACCCTAAATAATATCCAAAATTTTGAAAGAAAAGAAGATAAAGAATGGAAAGATTACCTTGTAGTTTGGTTTAATTAAGTCTAGACATGACATCATAATTTTCTTTTTATCAAAGAGTAGGGGTTAGCCGCTGATGGTCTGCTATTGTGCAAGAGAGAGAGAGGGAATTCTTTTTTTTTTTTTTGGGAAAAGGAGAGAGAGAATGTCTGTGGTTAGTTAGCTTAATGGGAGTCTAATGCTTTTTTACGTGTGGTGTGGGGGTTAGTTCCTATTTTTTATTTGTTGGACAACCTAGTCCTAGTTAGATTAGTTAATAATATCTTATTTGGGTGGCCCATGCTAGGGTATTAATTTAGTCTTAACAAAAACAAGTTTCCTGGGCTATAGCCCAGATTAGCATGTTAGTAGGACCGTCCCTCATTGCGGATTCTAATGTTATGTGCTAGTAAAGACGAGAGAAATCACCAATTGGAACAGTTCGATTATTCGTATGTGAACAAAACGTAGGGAAGTCAGGTCATCGTAATAATTTCAATATCCACCCCAGGTAACATGAGTGCATGTGCTCCGGCGGCATCGATCATGGGTCTATATACAAACTAGGTGAAACACCAAAATTAAACATCACATCTCTTTTGCCTTGAGACCTTGTATTCAAGCTAGATTATTGGGACAAACTCCACGTTTATGATGGAATAAATAGAGCCAGTTTTGTGATTGCTTCTAATTACCTACCCTCGTGCATGCATGACAGGACACTCCTTATAGCCGAGGCCTAGCTCAGATTTCGAAAGATCCCGTGCCAGCCACGTGATCTTTTTTACTCTAATTGCATGAATGTGGGCATTCATGTATCTGAGATTATATGATACATATAAGTGGGTGTTCTTACTTCCTTCAAGTCTCGTGGGTGTTTTTGACTTTATATATATAGATTCATTTTTATTCTGCGCAAGGGCCATGAGCTTCTTTTTTAGATTGGCAAGATAGATGAAAAAAATGTTTGGCACCGACGACATGTTGGATGCTGTCACTGATGTAGTGCAGTTCTGGGTGTGTTAGTTTAAACACTCAGAACAATAGGACAGAAAAGAATATGAGACGTTGAAGGGAAGAAAAGATAGAAGGAAGGCGGAAATCAGAGAATTTAAGAGAAGGTTTAATCAATATTCAAACTGAATTTTAAAGAACTATATGGGGGTATTTATAGCAAACTAAAACTTAGAGACAATTGGATAAAAACTCCTAGCTAAAACAGAAATCTTATTCCTAATAAAATAGGAAACTTAGAAATCCTATTAGAATTTGGAAAACTAAAGAATTTAGGAAACTAACAAATAAATTAGGAAACTAAATAATTTAGGTCTTACGCAACTTGCATCAGTCACTCTCGTAATGGAGTACTTTATTATTGATAATAAATTGAAGTAATAGGAGGAAGTGATTTGCAATGACTTTGCATGAAATTAAACGTGAAATCATGAAGAGTTAGATTTTCCTTCCTATTGTTGTTATTTTCACGGATATGCCATTTATGCCGATAAATAGGCATTCGAGAATGCCTTGCCTTGGAGATCATCCGGAGAAGAGTCACAAAGCATTAATAAAAAGTTTCTGAGTGTAGGAAAGCCGTCAAAGAGAGAGAACAATATTGTCAATTGTAGTATGAGAGGAGTAAATACAATTATGCAAGGGGTTTACATCTCAAGTTGTTAAAAAGTAAGTACTCCTACACCCTAGGTCCTGTGTTCGAAGCCCTTCTCCGCCAATATCACGTGTATAATGAGAATACAATTACTATAATACTTTTAGAATATATGTACATTAACTCTCTTTTTTCCTGTATAAGAATTATATTTGAACTTAAGACCCTTTTAATGCCCACCTCGCTCTAATGCCACTTGAGATGGTTTCTACGGAGGTTTTTTTTATGTTGGGATTTTTTGTATTTTTTTTTGGGCTTTGGCTTCCAGGTTAAATGTTTTGTTGTATTTTGGGCTTCTTTTTATATTATGTTTGGTTGGGCTCTTTGTTTTGGGGCTTAATATTGTAGCTTGGCAAAACCTTCCTCTTTTCTTTGGAACAATCCTTTTTGTGTATTCCTTCCTTTGCCAGAGAACTTTTTTTTTTTTTTTTAATGAACAAAGTTTAGGAGGAGGGGAGGTTACTCCGTTTCAAGCCTTTTTGAGGAGTTACAGAAGGTTTGAAATTGGTACTTCAGTGAAGGGGGTAAATTAAAACCCCAATAGACAAATCTAAGACAACAATGATAACTGTTCGTAGAAACAATATGACTAGTCAATCACTAGTCATAGACCTATGAACAAAGAAGCCTAGCACAGACTTATCACAAATCAAATTTTAAAACCTGCAAGCCTAAAATAGAACTATGTGTCAACCTAGGCACTCAGAAAGACCCGTCAATCTACGCATTCCATGTGCTAGCAACAATTATAGTGAAAGGTGTGTGAACATTCATCAACATTTAAGAGATAGCAGATATAGTGTAACACCCATGACCCAATTTAATTGTTTTATTCAATTTATGTAATTGTGAAATTACAATTTTGCCCTTGGGGTGTAGGGTCACTTTGGTCACTTTTTGATCCAAAAGGATTTTGGGAAATTGAGTGATATTGTTGTGTAGAGCTCATCGATAGGAGTCCATAGATAGGCAGCACGCTCAATTCCGAGTTGTGATGAACACTTAAAGGTCTAGAAACAAAAAGGACAAAATTGGAAAATTTAAATTTGTTACAGTAGCAAACAGTACCGCTACAGTATGTTTGCTACAGTACCCCCCGCCAGCTCTATTTCTCTTCTTCTTCTTCCCCCTTGTGTTCTCTCTCCCTCTCCTTAAGCATAACAGGCCAACCACTTTGGCTGGCAATTTCTCCCGACTTCGGCCATCGTTTCAGGCAAGACCGGTCCCAAAATCTTCGAATCTTCGTCCTCTACCTAACCCAGCTCAAAATCCCAAGGATTCGCAGCTAGAACGACTGGAAGTGTCGGCGATTAAGTTTCCGACGCCATTTCCGGTGACTCCGACCACTGTTTTCGTCGAGTGAGGTATGAAACTTTATATACTCTTCGTGATCTATCCATTTATGTAGGTATTGCATATCGATTTTAAGGTTTTAGAGGTCGTTTAAAACACTCACATAGGGCTCACAGTTTGGGTTCGTTCCGGCTAGTTTTTGGCCATGGTCCAAGAACAACAATCACTCCCCTTGTTAGTCTGAACGTATTGGTATAGGTATTTTAGGGTGTTTCGAGAATTTTCCGCCACTGAAATTTTCTCAAGCTACCCACGTGCTATTGGAGTGTGGGCCATGGGGTGATGGCCCATTGTATTCAGATTTATTCCCCTTGTCATCCCGACCAAAAATGAAAAGTTTGACCAAACCGTTGACCATGGGTCGTTTGAGACAGTCTCGTCCTTTGGAAAGTACTAGAATAGACTTAGGAATTTGCTAAGATGACGGGTCCACGTTAAGTTCCGGGAACTATGGTTTGATTTGAAATGCACAGTTGAGGCCGTATAACAAGTTTTGGTAGTGTTTGGACATTTGTTTTAATGTGCATTACTCTCTGAACATTTGAAATGTATGTTTATAGTGCTTTAATTTTGTGATTATAATATTGTTTAATTGTGGTTTTTGGCTATTATATTGATATAAATGAAGCTTTGGGGATGGTGTGAATTGATGCATGATTTGATGTTGAATGATGATAATTCCTGTGTGAATCTGGAATTCAATTATGATTGGGAAAACCAAATTAGTTGGTATTTAATATTTTGGTTTGAGGTTATGAATGTGTGGGGTATAAGTATATGCTTTTGAGAGTTGCTGTCTATACTACAAATGTTTTGATTTATGGAAGATATGATTATGGGATTTCCAAGGATTAGGAATTGATGGATAATGGATACTTGGAAACTGTGGTTATCGTTTGGATATGATCGGAACCTGGGCACCCTTGACTGAGTGTTCAGCTCGTCCCTGGCCACATGGTTGTTGAGGATTCCTCCATGTGATTCAGCCAAACGATCCCCAGTTGGATTGTTTCCCCGATACATGATGTGCACTATGATATGTACCTTCCTGGCACTTGGATACTTGGATATGGATACTCAGGTATAGATACTTGGATATGTCGGAACTCGGGCACCCTTGGCATGGTGTTTCGTAAAGGGGTAGTTTGCATGCGTAAGACTTGTCACAGGCGCACAAGTATTGATGATTCTGTTGTGTGTGCTGGGAACCTAGTCTCCAGGTTGGACGGCTCGTCCCTGGCCACATGGTTGTTGAGGATTCCTCCATGTGGTCTAGTCAAACGATCCCTAGGTTGGATTGTTTTCCCCTAGTACATGATGATAGTCTAAGGTATGTGTGTGTATATATATATATATATGTACATACATATTAAATATATATATATATGTGGATTCGTTTTCAGGTTGAGATTCTTGAACTTTTGTTTCATGAGTACTCTGCACAGATATGAACGTTTGATTTATAGTTTTGAAAGTGAGAACTGATATAAGTTTTGACCTTTTTTACATTGAAACTACGATCAATATTATTTTGTGTCATAATGTAATTGGTTGAATTTGTCTTTGATTTGAAGTTGTGAATACCAAAAGCTATTGATTATACAAGCAAGTGGATATGGCACTTGTAGCTCTATTTGGAAAGTGTTGTTCAACAACATACGCCTTGGATAGGGTATGGTTGTAGGAAAGAACTGATAAAAGGAAAGGAACTTATAAAGTGTTCAGTGTGTGCCTTGTCGAATTTGATGTTGTAAATGAATCTAAATTTAATCGTTGGTATTACTTTAAATAATCGTATATTATCTGAATCATGATTGTTGATTTAAGAACTACGTGTAACTTAATCCTTCACAAAGGGATACGTAGGTAGCCTGGGGTTTAATCTAGGTACAGCCGCAAAATAAGTTGTTTGAGCTGTGCTTGTATTGTTCTAAGTGTGTGAATGAATTTTGTATGAAGAAAGGTCTTTTCTGATTTTTGTTACGGGTGCATGGATTTACAAAGGAGTTTAAAAGCAAGAACGTTTTAGAAAATGTTTGGTTATGAAGCCAAAGGCCTGTTTGTTTGTTGTGTGTAACGTACTTTCTACATGTTGAAGTTTGGTGATTTTAAACTGTGTTTTTAATATGTTGAAAATTTTGATAAAGTCCATTTTTCAGGGGAGACTCGGAGACTCTGCCGAAATTTCGGTAGAAGTCTCAACCCTCTTTTCTTTTGTTTTAAAGGAAGAGGATGTTTGAAATTAGTAAATGGGCCCGATATTGGTTGGATGTCAAAAAACCACAGGAGCCGTCACGGATTCCGAGGAATTCAGGGCGGGTCCTGTCATATGGTATGACTAATCATAAAATCAACAACAACACACTAGAAATGTTCACCCAAAAATCCACCACTGGGAAAACTAGGGGTCATCACTCTGACCAGGCAATCCACTATGTCAAGAAGATTCTTACAGAAAAAGTAATCACAAGCTCAAATAATCCTACGTCTATTCAGGAAATGAGCACTACCTCCCCGTTCAACCCTCTTCTCCAAACTTAGTTGAGCTAGTAGCTTGTCCTTCATGGAAATGGCAGCTAGCCCATAAGCTTATTCAACCCATGGCGCCCCAACTGAGCTCCAAATTGTCATTGATGAATGAAATATAGATTTTAGAATGAAATTGTCAGTTTCTTCAAGAAACCATCTTCTTCAAGAAATAAATAGAGAATCAAATCTAGCAAGGATGATGAAGTGTTTAAACTAAACCCTAGATGCATATTTCAAAAACTAATTTTTAAAATCTCATAATGAAAATCCAAACCTCACCAAGTAGAGAATGCAAAGTAAAAGTTTTACTTTCAAAAATTCTCAATTGGTGAAGTTGATTTCGAAAATAGAAGTAGATTTCAAAAGCTATTTGAAAATCTCATTTCCAGAAGTCATGAACACTCTCAGACAAACCAAAGAGAAAACCAAGTTTTCTAAAATTTTGAAAATGAAAGAGATGAGAGATTAAAACTTTGATATGCAAAGCTATTGTCAGATTTTCTAAAAAGAAATAGCTTTCAGAATGAAATCTTGAAAACCCATTCCTATGCCATGAACACTCCCAGACAAACCAAAGAGAAAGCCACGTTTTCCAAAATAGTGAAAATGAAAGAGATGAGAGATGAAAAGTTTGTATCACTAACAGAAGTTTGAAAAATGAAATTTCAATGAAAGCCCAAAAGGAATTCAAGAACCCATGAACTCTTCTCCCAACAACCAAAACCTAATTTATGCACATTCTCTCACTAGAACTCTCTCTCTCTCTCTCTCTCTCTCTCTCAAAAAACCCATTTGAAAAATGTAAATGAGAGAGTTAGTAGCCAATGATTAGACATATAATAAGCAAAATCACGTGCTTTAGTTAAAAATCTCGTGCTGGAAATACTGTCCTATATGACTAGTCATCAAGACATTATTGTGATGAAGATGCTGATTTTCCTAATGATGCCCATTATAAATGAATGCATAAATTACCATGGTTTTGTACCCTCATAAGCTCTTCAATGCACTTTAACTTTATAGCAAATAACCAAGGCCTAATTTCTAAAGATGAGCTAAGTGGAATTACATGAAAGTGTACATTTGGCAAGGAAAGCCAATTCTAAGAATTCTAAACCTAACAAGTCTTAGCTCCTTTTTTAGTTTTTACAGATTACCCACCAAGAGGGATTGTTGGTAGCGGAACTTGAACCTAGGCATTGATAACGAAGAAAACCCTTTTGTATGTGCTTTAATGAAGCATTTTTAATGACCAAAAAAAAAAATACATACCACCTCATGTACACGCATCTTGGGGCTTTAATTTACTTATAACCCACGTAAAAAAAATGTTGCTTAAATTGATTTCAATTCATCACTTTTTTTTTTTGGTCTGAAGTTTCAATTCATCATTTAGCTTATGGAAGCTTGGCCATTTTCAGCACAATTTTATTGTTGGCTCATTCCTTTTAGGAGAAACTCTATTGGACGATTTGATCAAATAACGACCATTTTCAATCTCAATGGTTTCTAATTTGTACTGTAAACTTCATGGGAAGCGCTTGAGTATATGTGTTTGTGAAAATGCCTAGGAAAAAATTTCCGTCTATATTGTATATTGTTGGTGCTCAAGTAAATGTCTATGTCACCAGTTGTTTGTCCAAATGCATCACTGAAAATGCTCGAGAAAATTTATGAAAATGGAAAATAAAAAGTTCACAAGAACCAACTTGAAGATTCCAACCTAACATTTTGATACGATCATGACTTCTGCATCAGTTTTTGCTACAATGCATCGGCCACGGTCGTCGTGTTGTACACCCTATCGGAGGCTTTCTTCACCTACATAAGAAATGAAATATGAAGCATGAGATGAATGTAACAGAGATTGATACATGAAACCTAACATGACAAAGTAGTTTACTTCTTTCTCCCAATCTGTGCATGTGATTATGATTGCAAGAAATAGTGCCTGGACAACTAGAGCCACGATAATTCCGGTCCAAAGACCCTGCGAAAAACATGTTAATTTGAATTAATAAAATGTCCCTGAAAGATTCAGAAAGTAGGAGATAAACTACAGTAAGACAAAGTATGGAGGGGACTTGAAAAAATAGAAGTACAACGACTATATGTCACCTTCCCTCCAAGGTGCAGGACAAAAGCTAATAAAACTGCAGTTGGGATGCCCATAAGATAGTAAGCTCCCAGATTAACATATGCCCCAATCTTTTGTTGTCCACTTCCTCTTATGACACCTGAAATTGTAAATTCAAGTCACTTTTCATCAAATCAGCATAAAATCTTCCCTGAAAATGAGAAACCGCGGCATACGGGTAGTATTCAATCCCACAGTTTGATCATATGAATTGAGTAAAACCTTTTTATTATCTTTTGTTCTGTTGACTTAAGTTTTAGCTATAGGTTATGCCAAGGTTTGCAAAACCAGAATCAGAAGGAAACAAAATCTATTGTTGTGAGAGAGGAAATGGTGAAAAACTGCAGAAACCTGAAAGCACAGACTGAAGTCCATCAAAAAAGTGGGATATTGCAACCAAAATCAACATTTCTCCAACATAATTCACAACTTCCATTTCACTGCTGTAACAGTTGCCCCAAACTTTTCGACCCAAAATGAGGACAGTGCCAATCAAAATGCCCTCAAAAATCACAATGGACAGTGCAACACGTACTGCTAGAACTGCGAGTCGCGGTTGCCCAGCACCCAATTGATTGGAGACCCTTGTGCTGTTATATAGAAGTAAATAACAGAATAGAATACTTGAGACAAAATGTGCAACAACAGGAACATACAAAACTTAGATGTAGATCTAGAGTCTTAGACTCACCTTGCTGTACCACTGAATGCCATGGGAATCATGTAAATCATTGAGCATGTGTTAAGACTGCATGTGTGTCAAAGCCGGTTAGTAATATCTTTGTTTCTGCTTCATCTGCTTCATCTTCACTAACAAGAAATATGAAAACACTCTCTTTTTAAGCTTAGTTAGTAAAAATGCAAACCTGATTGACAGAACTGAGGTTTCAAGCTTTGGATTAGGAAGAAAACCAGATATGAGGACCATCATTTCGAATGACCAGATTTCTAAGCTGTCACAGACATAAAACCAACAAACAACTATTAGTAAGTGCCAGTATTTCAAAATCTCAAATACATCGAAAGATGTCGAATATTTTTATTTCGGTTTCCCACTGTATTTTAACCATCTAATGTTACAATAGTATTAGTGAAATAACTAAAGGTTACCTGATCATTACAGCCGAAGGAACAGAGAGTTTGAGAAAATTGAGAATTCCATGGAAGGCATCCTTTGAGAACCCAGTCCATGTGTGCTTGCAATAGGGAGAGACTCTGACATAAATAACCAATGCCAATGCATTGATCCAATACGAGATGGAGTTTGCCACTGCAGCACCTCTATATCCAAGGCTAGTCTTGTATACCAAAACCCAACAGACAATCAAGTGCAACATTGTAGCAGTGCCTGTGCTAACAATCATGGGAACCACATTGTTTTGACTTTGCAAAAATTTGGAGTGGCATTGGTTGACGGCATAAGCAAAGAGGCATGGTATCAGGAAACGAGCGTAGCTTCCAGCAGCAGCTGCTATTTCTGGATCTTGACCCAAGAACTCAAGAATATGACCAGCATTGAACCATATAATTGAAAGAGGAATGCAGACCAGCAGAAGAACAAGCATTGCTCTCTGTAAGTGTATGCCAAGCATATGATACTGTTTTGCTCCATAGGACTGGCCACAGAAGGTGTCTAATGCACTGCTCATTCCTATCTGTTCAACAAATTAAGATTAAAATGAGGACTATTATATCATCATTGGTTCAAACACATCAAGCATCACAATTTACATACATCATACTATATATGTATATATAATATGCATATATAAATAGCACAAATTAGATAAACAAAATTAAGGGGAAGAGCATTTATCCCTGCCTCCGCGGTTCTGTGAACGAATCCCCCCTACCCCAATATCTCATGTATCAAAAAATAAAAATGAAGGGGGAAAAGCTAGAAGTATTTTTTCTCTCTTTTTTTTATAACGAAAAGTACTAGGCTGCCTCTCTATTAGATTTCACAGTGGTCTTAAGCTCTCTGTGTCTCTCTATTTTGTCTGAGTCTTGAGAGTATAAGCCTTTTAAGGTATAGGTTTATTTCTACTACAATCAATTATCCTATAAATTACTAAGTCATATGAAATAAGAAAAGAAGCCATCTTACAATCAAGCTCAAACCAGTGACTGAAGCAAATGAAGTGGCCATGGAAGCACCTGCAAGTGCCAGCTCTCCAAGATGGCCAACATACATGACTGAAATCACCTGCATACCAAAAAGCAAGAAATTTGATGACACAAGTGGCCCTGCTAAAGACAGCTGCTTCTTCACTTCCTTGATAATCTCATCTTTGGATAGTCTTCCCTTTGTTGCTTGTGATTCAAGTTCTTGAGGAGCTGGAAGCAAGGGAGATTCAAGACCAGCTGCTTGTTCTTCGGCATCCATTTGTTCTGTTTTTCCTCTTCAAAGAGCAAGAGCTGATGGCATCAACTATGTGGACGAAGAGTTATATATAAAAGGGTAAACTGCCCAATACCCCAAACTATTTCGACGGTCGAAATTACAACTATGAATTAATTTTTTACAAATTTATAAATAAACCCAATCCTAGACATGTATTTATAAAAAAAACTCAAGCACTATTTAAACATAGAAACACACCCAAAATCAACTCCAAAGTCAACTTTTTGGGTGTGTTTATAAATGGGTTTTGAGTGTGTGTAATGATGGGTTTTTGGTGTGTTTATATGTTTAAATAGTGTTTGGGTTTTTTTTTATAATTTCAACCCCCATTTTGGGTGTTTTAGTGAAACTCCCTTAATTTTTCAGTCAATTTAGCCCTCGTATTAAACTTATTTGCTAATTTCGCCCATACTGTCAGTTTTTTGACAATTCTATCCAAATGCTGGTCAAATATAAGGGTAAATTTGACGTTTGACATTGTATAATATTAAGAAAAATGAGGAAAATGCCCCCCACCCTCAATTTCTTCTCCCCCACCCCCACCGCTTTCTTCTCCTTCCATTTCCCAACCACCAACCACCACCTACAGACCCATCCCCCCTCCTACCCCCAAACCCCCCCCCCCCCCCCTCAATTTCTCCCCCCCCCCCAAAAAAAATTTCCAAACCACCACTAACAGACCCCTCCCTCCTCCTCCCACCCTCTACATGCAAAAACCAAAATCCCTTCTCCTCCCTCCCCCCGATTTATTTCTCCCCCATTCGAGCTCTTTGAAGAACCAGAGAAAAAATTAATTAATTTTTAATTCAACAGTGATGCATATGCCTGACGTGATAGTTTTTTAACAAAAAATTTAATGGAAATTGCCAAAAACTAACCATGGGGTAAATTGGCGATAAAATTTATTATGAGGGCTAAATTAGCAAGAAAAAAAGTTTATGGTGGAGATTTCGACAAGCATGATAGTTCAGGGTGTCTTTCGGCAAATAACCCTATATATAATGGGAATTGAAACGTTGCCGGCAATTATTTATAGCAAGTGTGGAGGCCTATTATTTTTTGATGGACTTGGAAAAGGCAGATTTTGAACTTGAAATCTTTATTTTTCTTCGTTAGTAAAAACTTGAGATTTCTTTCAATATTAGGAAACCGATGTATCATTATACTCTAGTTAATAAAATATGGAACGGGAAAAGTACAAATAAAATATGTACATGCTTTATTTGGAAAATTTTCTACAAGATACAATTGAAAAGTTCAGCCACTATATAATATTTTAATATATATATTTTTTATCAATAATATGTGAAAAATACGTATGTAATAGGTGAATTTTATATGTATTATTCAAAATATGTACTCACGTGTATTGTATATTTTCTTTTTTTAAAAAGTGTATTTTACCGAGTCTTTAAGACGTGTATGAAAAACGGAAATATTATTGAAAAATATGTACGTACTTGTATAATAAGAGCATTAAACCAAAAAATACTCACTAGGCATTAGACTAAGAATCCCACCATAAAAATTTATGTAATATTAAAAATTGACTGCCTCATCATGTGGTAATAAATGTACTTCTTTGAGCATTTGTCATTATTTAGTAGTGTTATTTAGTGATGTAAAATTTGTAAACCAAAAAATAATAAGCTATGTAACATTTAATATGTATTGTTGAAAGTACATTACTCTAATAGTAAAAATGTGGATATTCATCCTCTTCTGTATATGCATATTCGTCTAATAGACTTTGTGCCAACTAGATAACAGTATCAAGTTTTTTTTGTTTTTTTAAATCTATGTAAGTGTATAACATCACGTGACATATTCTTATTGAATACATCACGTGGCATACTTTTATTATTGTCACATATAATAATTTCTCTGTTTCCATTGAAGCACAGGGTTTAATAAATTTGCAATTTTGTTCTCTTCTCTTTTTTTTTTGGGTCAAAATTTTGCAATTTTCTTCTTGTTTTTTTTTTTTTGTCAAAATTTTCCTCTTTTACAAGAATTGGTGGAATACAGTTGGTTCACGTGAGTTATTAAAACAAATGGATTATGTTTTGAAGGATAGCATCCACAGAGATAACTTTGTCTTTTCCTCTGTTTGAAATTGGAAGGTCCTTAAAATTGATTTTCATTTGATGTGCAGTCAAAATTGGTGGATTTCATTGACAATTCATCTGTATGTGGAATCCAGCCTCGGTGATGTCGGCATCTTGTTTCAATCATGCATAATAATGGTATATATGTCCATGTCGGTCCTCCATTGTCTTTTTGGTCTTACGATATCATAGACTGCAAAGAGGAATGTAAGAATATTTTATAAATATTTTGTGTAGCTCACATGAACTGACCTATGTAGTAAATAAATTGTTTAATTGGTTTAATAAATATTATTCATAATAATTATATTAGTCAAATAAAGAGAAGTAGTTTCCTATTTTATTAATGTGATAGGTGGTAATTGATTATGGGCTTTACTAGGAAACAGGGTCTTCTCTCTACCTATAATAGTGCACATACCCATCTTATGTGTACGCTGATGAAGACACGTATTAGGGTTTTCTAAACTTGCAAAAGGCTAGAGAGAAAAATCTATTTCCTCCACACTGACGACTCACCTACGGATCGCTCAAGACAAATATCTTGATATGATAGAAGACTAATCATTCAAGGTATGTATGTAATTTAAGTCTAATTAAATTTCCGCTTAATGCTATTGTGAAAATCATGAAGTTCAAGATCTTGGGTCATGGATTGGGTTCTTATGGTTTTACCCAATATTAAGTTTACATGTGATATCAAAGCATGGTTAAGAACTTTCATGATCTTCCATTATGAATTTTAGGATTTGATTTATACTTATTTGAATCATATGTATGTATGTATTGGTTGTGCCGTATGAAATATGTACCATTAAACCAAGAAGGATTACTTTCATTTAGTTGGCAGTATGAATGGTCAATCTTATGAATATTATTTCCTTTTGGTTCTGGTGCTGTATCCATGAAGTTGTTTTAACATGCTTCTCTATGCATAGAATGAATAAATAAATAAAAATAAAAATTTGTTTTGGTGAAGAAGTTCTACGTGCAATCATATGGATGTGCCAGCAATTATGTATTTTAATTGCATTAGAGAGATATGATATATATTTGTATATGCGATGTTATTGAAGCATATTCTGTCTCGGTGTAAGTGCTTTTGGTTACATATTAAATTATGTTTCCCCTTATGCAATATTAATTTTGGGAAAATTGCATGATATTTACACTAAATTAAGAATTGCAATTATATAAAATGAAATTTGTAATAGGATGATGTATTAAATGTATGACCACTTATGAACTCATGGAATGATCCTGGTGTAGACATGTACAGTGAATTAGAGTTATTTAAAATAATAAATGTAAACATATTGTATTTCATTGTCACTGTATTTTGTCTTATGAGGGGAGGCAATCTAAAGTTCAATTGCCCACTACTGTGTTAAAAGGTCATACATTTATCGGTTAATCTAATGATTGGTTAACCATTAAAGTGTATTAATTGATTCTGTGTAATCTATTAACTATTACAGTTGTTAATTTAATTTGACATTCATATTATGAATAGTTTGTTAGTCACCAAAGTGACCAAACTAGAATGTTCCTTGAATATCAAATTAATTAATCTAATGATCAATTAATCATTAAAGTGTATTAGTTAATCTTATGTAATTGATTAACTAATACAGTTGTTAATTTAATTTGACATTCATATTATGAATAGTTTGTTAGTCACCAAAGTGACCAAACTAGAATGTTCCTTGAATATCAAATTAAATGATAATTAATCAATTACTTGTGATTTAAGGATGCATATAAATGAGGTTGAACCTTATAAAGTTTTCAAGGTTCGAACGTTGATTTTCACCATTCATAAGATATACAGATCACCCAAAGGTGGATCCACTATTCATATGATTGGTGATATAAATGAGGTAACTTGTATATGTTTTATTTAAATTTGTTTTGGATATCCAAAGATATCAAAGCCTTTCTAACTAGGAATATACATTTACCAATAATGTAAAATAAATGCATCATAATTGTTAATTATTGGTACTGTCATAATTTATCCCAAATGAGAGTTGTGATGATACATCTATTGATGTTCAGACTATACAAGTCTTATATATGTTTGTACGTGTTTATTACTCGATGCATTAGTATTATAAGCATATTACAAATTATATTGCAATGTCACTTTTAGGTTCGCTTCATTCTCATGTTTGATCTAGTTTAGATTTAATTTCTCATTTTGTTCTGAACAAGTCCAGTATCACCAAAGTGTTCTGGGTCTTGATTAGGCATTTCAAAATGAGAAACTCATTGTTATTATGGTAAAGCACTGAGGATTAAAAACTTCCCATAAAGCCTGTAAAAGATCAAACATATTGAGCTTTATGTTTATGGGAATAAATAGACATTATAATATAAATTAAGGCTACGCTCCATTAATGTGAATAATGCTAAAGAATTCTTGAGAATTGCTAACAAGTCCATTACATGGGCAATATTGGCTGACCTTACCATCATGAAATTTGATGGTATGCGAAGCATGAATGAATGAGTGCATTATTGAGCGGACTAATTTAGCGGCAAAATGAAGTCCTTTGGATGAAGAAGATAAATCAATTTTACTTATGAAGAAGGCAAAGCTTTTACGCAATACGATTCGAAAAGAAAGATAAGCCTTCCGCTTTTATGTGTTTCGAATCAATTTTTTCTAGATGAATTTTCTTATGATGCTTGATGGATTAAATTATGTGCTAAAATTCATGTTTCTAATAGTTCAATGCAAAGTTGCTTTTGATTTCACTTTTTGGAATTATATATTCAATTTAATGGCCATGATTTAGATTTATTGAAAGCGCATTATGTTCTTACTATTTCAAATCTAGTTGGAATTTTGTTTGGAATTTGGCAATAATGTTTTATCCTTTATAGTTTGGTTATGATTGTTTCAGTCTCTTACAAAATGTCTATTTTGTTAATTGTGGTATTCTATTAATGATTCGCGAAATTAAAGTATGATGACATTTTTCTTTAAATGTTTTTGATACTTTGCATGATTGATTTAGAAGTGACTGCTATTTGACAAATTAAAATTTAATGTTCTTATGGCATAAATGACTGGTAATGTGTTCAGAGAAAGAACTAAGGAATCAGTAAGGAAAGAGGTTCTTCTGAACCTATATTTTATTGATCTCTTATTGGTGTGTAAGTGGATTGTATTAAGGAAAACAATTTAAATACACCAAGAAAGATGCCATAAGAAATTTTTAACTAATTGAAATTATTTATAAAACATGTGTTCACCTTATAATGGACTGTCCTTTGGTTAGGGGTATGTGAAGTAATTTATCGTTACATATACCATTATGGATACATGTTCTTACTACAACTATTATGCTAATTGGGCTCCTATTAAGGCAGTTTCAAATAAGAAATTATTTGAACTGCGGAAAGTAAGGAAATCCAGTTTGAGGCACCGTGATGTTTTGGGTTGCTTAGTGGGAGTAAGAATATAATGTTCACATGAGAAGGGATTGGACCTTCAGAATGTTTTCTGATAACCTTATTGGTTACCTAGAAAAGTACAAATGGTATAGATTTTATTGTCCTAAGCAGGGTATGAGATTATTGAAATCAATAACGTCAGTTTCATTTTAAATGGTGAAATTAGTGGGAGTGAATAACCAAGAAAATTGGTTTTATGAAAAGTTCGTGTGTAAATTTTTGCATGCATACTTCATAATGAAATTGTTATTACTACAATTGTGAACAGTTTTAACAACAATGAATAACAAATTAATGAATAACTAATCACTCCATTATGTCTACTTCACTAGTGAAAGTGTAGTAGAGACCCACAAAGAATAGCATTAAGATGATATCAAGACATTAAGCGTGTTGGTATTTGCTACTCTAAGTGATTATTTGGTAATCTACAAGACTCTGACTGTGAGTGTTAAGAAAGATTTTGATTTTATTTTCACATGTCGTTAAACATATATTGATTCTACGAAATAGATTTATGCCATAAATGATGAGTTGAAATCAATTTGCCGGAATGAAGTTTGTGATTTCATCAATTTGCCTACAAAGGACGAGTTGTGTGTAAGAGTGTCTTCATGACTACATACAACTCCAATGGCAATATAGATGGATATAAAGACACACTATTGGCCAACAATCTTACTAAGAAAGATGTCATATGTTATAAAGTGACATTCTCACTTGTTTCTAAGAATGACTCACTTGGAATCATATAATGGTATTTGTAACTCATTATGAATTAGAGTTACATTGTATGGATGTGAAAGATAAAATATTATATGAGTGTTTAATAGAGAAGTCTGTATGAATGAACCTGAAGACTTTTCTTTTATTGAAAGAAACACATGCTTTATAAACTGAAGAATTCACTGTATAAAATTAATAATTAGTGATTATTATGGTATGCAAAGTTTAATAATATCATAATGATTTTATTTTTATTTTATTTTTAATGAAAGCACTATTAATTGTTGTATGTAACTCAAGGTCAATGGGAGTAAGTTTATATTTCTCATTTTGGATATTTATGTTGTTTTGCTTGCTATATATTGGTCTTGGTTTTCATTGTTGAAACCATTAAGCTTTTCTCTAAGAACCTTGAATGGAATATATGGATGAGACTGTTAATGTATGGTTTTTTACTATTTTCTTTTGGCTTCCCTTGACAACTTTGTAATAGGATGTGTAATGTAATTTATCAAGCTCAAGTCTAGATTAGGGAAAACTTTTATTGGTGCTCTTCTCTAATCTCTGCTCTATGGTAGCTCAAGCTAGTTAACAAAGGTATTGAGCATTGCATATCATTACATTAAACAGTCTTCATAAAATGATGACTAATCATCCGTTTCTCATATGACTAGTCATCCTTGCTTCCAGCTGGATAACAAACTGTTTTGTCCTATTCCTCTTTCTCTCTCTCTGCTGCCATCTGTGGTTTTCTGACCTAACGAATTTTTG
>NC_024127.1:35053156-35090950 GCF_000346735.1 Prunus mume
TGGTTGACTAGTCATCTTTATCTGCTGTTTGATGTTTGCATGATTTTGATGATTTCACACACTTTCACATAGTTGTTGCTAGCACAGGGGATGCCTAGATTGATGGGTCCTTCTGAGTGCCTAGGTTGTCACTAGTAATCTTCTAGGGTTGCAGGTACATTGTGGCATGATCTGTGTGTTCTCTTGATTGTGATTGTTCATGACTAGCAGTTGACTAGTCATACGTGTATTTGGTCAAGGTTTAAAGTGTGTGAAGATTGCTGTGTTGTTTTGTCTTGTTTGTGTAATTAAATTTACCATTTGTCACCTAAGTACCAATTACAGAGACAATTTTGTGATTGGACTTGAACTATTTCATAATGGATCACATGAATTGTTAAGTTTGTCTCATTAAGCATATATTGTAAGTGTTCTAAAGAGACATGATATGAAATAATGTTTATCCATTAATGTTGCTCCAATTCAAGAAGGGGACAAGTAGGCACGTACCTACTAACATGCTAACCTGGGCTAAAGCCCAGGTAGCTTGTTTTTTTATAGACTAAATTAATATTCTAGCCTAGCTCACCTAAATAAAATATTATTAATTAATCCCATTAGGACTAAGCTAACTACCAAAATAAAATATTATTAACTAATCTCATTAGGACTAGGCTGACCAACAAATAAATAAATAAAAAACAAAATTAGCAGAAACATACTACTTGATTGATAAATTGATTTGTTTGGTGCTAACTCTTCCTGTGTCTACAACAACAACAGAATGAGCATTTTCATGTATGAGACTTATTAAAAATTGACTTTAGAATAAGATAGGTGATGAGTTTCTTGCTAACTGTATGTTACTTCATATTGAAAGAGAATTTGCTGATAATATAGATAATGAATCAATAATTAGTGATTTTAATGCTGTGAAGACTTGAATGGCGCAACTTATATAAGTGTTATTTGAGGGGTAAGACTCACTATGTCTCCCATGTATTTTTTTTTTATTATCAATGAAATTTACTCGTACCATTGAGTTTTCAATAGGTTTGTATGTAAGGTAAATTTAGCCCCCGTCATTTTGAAATCCTGGGTCCGTCCCTGGGGACAAATTTTAGCATTATGCAATGCCCATAAGAGTGAATTGGAACATTAACAGTACAATGAGACTTCATTATGCATATATGGTTTGCTTTGAGGCCATAGTTGATGAATTGAAGTTGCGGGTTTTAATCTCAGGACTTGGTGTTTTGTTTTATTGCCTCACCGCTAAGAATTTATGTTGATACCGCAATTGTCCTTTTCTCCAAGAATGACAAGTGTTCTAAGAGTGCTAAACATAATGGAATTAAATACCTTGTCATTAAGGAGGTTCAGAAACAAAGAGTGTCTATAAAGACAAAACTTATGCTTGCAAACCAAGCAGAAGGTTCTGGCCAAAGACATTAATAGTTATGTTGAGAGGATTGTTCTTGGTCGTAAACCATGATAGTATTTATGATGTTGTGGTTTGCACAATGACAGTTTATTTATTTTGACACTCTGAGCTCAATAATTGAATATGTTTCTGCTATATCCTGTTTTCCCTTATATGTATACATGAATGAGATTGGATGAATGATAACAGGAGTCGTCTCTGACAAAGACATTATCGGACCTTTTATGATACTTCTCACTTATGGACTATTTTAGGTGATTTGCTAATGTTGTGGTACATGGAAGGGATTGTATCGCTTATTGATGCATAATTGCCATGACTCGCATTAGACAATTGCTTAAATGCGGCATTTATGTCAACCATATGGAAGTGAGGATTATTCTAAATGTATCACGGGCCTAATGTTTATTTATTGAACCTTAAAATAAATTTATCATATGGGCCAAGTGGGAGAATGTAAGAATATTTTATAAATATTCTGTGTGGCTCACATGAAGTGACCTATGCGGTAAATAAATTGTTTAATTGGTTTAATAAATATTATTCAGAATAATTATATTGGTCAAATAAAGAGAAGTAGTTTCCTATTTTATTACCGTGATGGGTGGTAATTGATTATGGGCTTTACTAGGAAACAAGTCCTCTCTCTGCCTATAATAGTGCACATACTCATCTTATGTGTATGCTGATAAAGACACGTATTAAGATTTTTCTAAACGTGCAAAAGGCTAGAGAGAGAAATCTATTTCCTCTACATTGACGGCTCGCCTAATGCTATTGTGAAAATTATGAAGTTCAAGATCTTGGGTCATGGATTGGGTTCTTATGGTTTTACCCAATATTAAGTTTACAAGGAACACTCTTAAGGAACACTCCAAAACAGTGACCTCAATCTAAAATGAGGAAAAGTCGATGAAATCAGAGTGGTTGATAAATTTTTTCGTTTGTCTTAAAGCCATTGTGTCCTGAATGGGAAACTGACGCAGATTAGTTATTTTCTCTATCCGTGTTTGTGAAAATGCCTGTCTATATTGTATATTGTTGGACCTCAAGTAAATGTCTGTCAGCATCACTGAAAATGCTCGAGCACAACTCAAGAAAAATGACCAAAATGGAAAATAAAAAGTTCACAAGAACCAATGTTGGGACCCAAAACCTAATTTGGAAAAGGTAAGGAAATAGCAATTGGAAATAAAAGATGTTTAAAAAAATAATGCACACTTGTACTAGAATAATATAAAAAGGTCTTGAATAATATAGAAAGTCTTACAAATTGAGAAAAGATGACAAATGAAATTTGAACTCTACACTAGAAATATTCTATTAATTATATAATGTATTGTAACTAGACAATTCTAGATTTATAATATAACTAGTGGCTGGAAAACACTTTGGAAGTCGGTTACTATACAATAACTGACTTGACTAGATATTTGCCAAGTTGAAAGCCGGTTTAGCTACTCTATATCTATAGCTAGCAGCCCAATTATGTATTCAAGTAAGAAAAGCTGCAAACCAACCACTGCTGTCTAACTCTCCCATCATCCAACTCGTGCATCCAACCAACTCTAAAGCCTTGTACCCTTCTTATTTCAATCAATAAAATAAAAATATTTTGTTACTCTTTCAAAAAATTTCCTTTCTAAGTTGAGTTATTGTCCTAAACGCTATCAACCATTTTCCAAACCTCTTCTCTCTTTAGACTAACAGAAGAAAACAACTTTTTCATTTCATGCCTTTCTCAGATACAAGAAGAAGGATATATACAGACTCTCAAATGCCAGATGGCCACAGGCCAGCTAGATGACAACTAATTCCCTACAAATAAGGAACACTGCTAGCCTTTATTCTTAATGGAAATAGATAGGGGATAAACCTAACAACCAACTTGAAGATGCCAACCTAACAACTTAATAGGATCATGACTTCTGCACCTGTTTTTCTACGACACATTGGCCGCAGTCTTTGTGTTGTACACTCTATCAGATGCTTTCTTCACCTACAAAAGAAATGAAAAATCGAGCATATATAAGATGAATGTAACAGAGATTGATACATGAAACCTAGCATGACCAAGTAGTTTACTTCTTTCTCCCAATCTGTGCGTGTGATTATGATTGCAAGAAATAGTGTCTGGGAAAATAGAGCGACAGTGATTCCGGTCCAAAGACCCTGCAAAAACATGTTAATCTGATATCAATGTAATGGTCCTGAAAGATTCAGATGTGCAACAAGAGGGAGGGGACTTTAAAAAATAGCAGTACAAGGACTAATATACATCACCTTCCCTCCAAGGTGCAGGACAAAAGCTAATACAACAGCAGTTGGGATGCCCATAAGATAGTAAGCTCCCAGATTAACATATGCCCCAATCTTTTGTTGTCCACTTCCTCTTATGACACCTGAAATTGTAAATTCAAGCCACTTCTTTTCATCAAATCAGCTATAAAAAAAAATCTTCCCTGCACAGATACCATTCAATCCCACGGTTTGATCATATGAGTTGAATAAAACCTTTTTATTATCTTTTGTTCTGTTGACTTCAGTTTTAGCTATAGGTTATGCCAGGTATAGCATAAAGGTTTGCAAATCCAGAATAAGAAGAGAAAACAAATCTATTGTTATGAGAGAGGAAATGGTGAAAAACTGCAGAAACCTGAAAGCACAGACTGAAGTCCATCAAAAAAGTGGGATATTGCAACCAAAATCAACATTTCTCCAACATAATTCACAACTTCTATTTCTTTGCTGTAACAGTAGCCCCAAACTTTTCGACCCAAAATGAGGACAGTGCCAATCAAAATTCCCTCCAGAATCACAATGGACAGTGCAACACGTACTGCTAGAACTGCGAGTCGCGGTTGCCCAGCACCCAATTGATTGGAGACCCTTGTGCTGTTATATAGAAGTAAATAACAGAATAGAATTCTTGAGACAAAATGTGCAAAAACAGGAACATACAAAACTTAGATGTAGATTTAGAGTCTTAGACTCACCTTGCTGCACCACTGAATGCCATGGGAATCATGAAAACCATTGAGCATGTGTTAAGGCTGCAAATGTGTCAAAGCCGGTTAGTAATATCTTTGTTTCTGCTTCATCTGCTTCACCTTCACTAGCTAGAAATATGAAAACACTCTCTTTTTAAGCTTAGTAAAAATGCAAACCTGATTGACAGGACTGAGGTTTCAAGCGTTGGATTAGGAAGAAAACCAGATAAGAGGACCATCATTTCGAATGACCAGATTTCTAAGCTGTCACAGACATAAAACCAACAAATAACTATTAGTAAGTGCCAGCATTTCAAAATCTCAAATACATCGAAAGATGTTGAATATTTTTATTTCGGTTTCCCACTGTCTTTTAACCCTCTAATGTTACAATAGTATTAGTGAAACAACTAAAGGTTACCTGATCATTACAGCCGAAGGAACAGAGAGTTTGAGAAAGTTGGCAATTCCATGGAAGGCATCCTTTGAGAACCCAGTCCATGTGTGCTTGCAAGAGGGAGAGACTCTGACATAAATAACCAATGTCAACGCGTTGATCCAATATGAGATGGAGTTTGCCACCGCAGCACCTCTATATCCAAGGCTAGTCTTGTATACCAAAACCCCACAGAGAATCAAGTGCAACAGTGTTGCAATGCCTGTGCTAACAATCATGGGAACCACATTGTTTTGACTTTGCAAAAATTTGGAGTGGCATTGGTTGACTGCATAAGCGAAGAGGCATGGTATCAGGAAACGAGCGTAACTTCCAGCAGCAGCTGCTATTTCTGGATCTTGACCCAAGAACTCAAGAATATGACCAGCATTGAACCATATAATTGAAAGAGGAATGCAGACCAGCAGAAGAACAAGCATTGCTCTCTGTAAGTGTATGCCAAGCATATGATACTGTTTTGCTCCATAGGACTGGCCACAGAAGGTGTCTAATGCAAAGCTCATTCCTATCTGTTCAACAAATTAAGATTAAAATGAGGACTATTATATCATCATTGGTTCAAACACATCAAGCATCACAATTTACCACATCATATATATAAATATATATATATATATATATTCCGTTCAAGAATCTCTCAAATAAACTTATTAAAGAAACATTTTTGTAGAGGTTACTATGCATTATATGTTATTAATTCAAACCGTCTATTATGTATATTACTTAATTATTACCCCACTTTTCTTGTTCTCTATAAAAAAAATTACTTAAATCCGATATCGTTTAACCATTCAATTAAATTATTGAATTAAATTATTGAAATTTAGTACTTTTTTAAAGCATCTTGTTCATTGATTTTGTTGGTCTCAATTAGATGTTTTAATAATTTTTAATTTGTGTGATTTTTTTGCAAGGATGATCTATGAATGAAGACTTAAATTGAATCTCATTAAAATAAAAAATTGTAGAATACCCTAAAGGGGATTGTTTGTATGTATATATATATATATATCATAAATTAGGCAATCAAAATTAAGGGGGAACGCAAGGGGCTTGTAGCTCAAGTGGTTAAAAGTATTTATCACTGCAAGTGCCGTCCTGTGAACGAATCTCCCTCCCCCAATATCTCATGCATAAAAAAAAATGAAGGGGGAAAAACTACAAGTATTTATTTTATCTTCTTTTTTGAGAATGGGAAGTACTAGGCTGCCTTTCTATTAGATTTCACAGTGGTCTTAATCTCTCTGTCTCTCTATTTTGTCTGAGTCTTGAGAGTATAAGCCTTTCATGGTATAGGTTTATTTCTACTACAATCAATTATCCTACAAATTACTAAGTCATATGAAATAAGAAAAGAAGCCATCTTACAATCAAGCTCAAACCAGTCACTGTGGCAAATGAAGTGGCCATGGAAGCACCTGCAAGTGCCAGCTCTCCAAGATGGCCAACATACATAACTGAAATCACCTGCATACCAAAGAGCAAGAAATTTGATGACACAAGTGGCCCTGCTAAAGACAGCTGCTTCTTCACCTCCTTGATAATCTCATCTTTGGTTAGTTTTCCCTTTGTTGTTTGCGATTCATGTTCTTGAGGAGCTGGAAGCAAGGGAGATTCAAGACCAGCTGCTTGTTCTCCGGTATCCATTTTCTGTTTTTCCTCTTTGAAAAGCAAGAGCGGATGGCATCAACTTTATGGAGAAAGAGTTATACATGATCAAGCCACGACAAGTTTTGAATTCTTTTGGGAACTGTGGAGAGAGAGATGATTAAATGGGAATTGAAACGTTGCTGCCAATTATTTAGAAGTAGAGGCCCCATTGCTTTTTTTAAAATTAGATACAAGCAAAACTGGAGTAGGGGGAATCGAACCCCAGACCTTAGATGAATGGGTAAATATTTTTTAACTACTTGAACTAAAATCTTCGTGTAAGAACCATCTTTTTTTGATATGTGAGAGAAATTTGAACTTAAAATCTCTCTCGCTGTCTCTATAATTTACTTGAAATTTCTTTCAAAGTTGAGGAAAGAGATATACCCTTGGACAAAGAATATAACCCAATGATACAGTAGTTGAAGTTGTAATTAGCATCTCGCCATAGCAATTTATGAAAATTTAAAATTAACTGTCTCATCCATTATTTAGTAGTATTATTTAGTGATGTAATTGTTTGTAAACAAAAAATTATAAGGCATGTAACATGTAATATGTACTCTTGAATGTAATAGTAAAAGTTGTCATATTGTATATACAGGTTCATCTAATAGACTTTGTGCTATTTCAGTTCAATTTTCGTTCTCAATATAACACCTCCTGAACGAAAATTGATACTGTTACTCTTGGTCCATCCATTATCTAAAATGGATGTGCAAGCCAGCCTCCGTGGGAAAATAAAAAATAAAAATAAAATAAAAAAATCCTAGATATTTCCATTTGATGTGCAAGCCAGCCTCCGTGGTGTCGACAAGTCCATCTTGGTCCATCCATTATCTAAAATGAGGAAAAGTCAATGAAATGAGAGTGATGTGTAGTCCAGCCTCGGTGGTGTCGTCTTTTTATGGAATCTCTTGATTATATTATATAAAATAAAGGCCGACTAAGTTGAAATATCATCTCTCCTTGTTTGTTGTATTATAAGCGCATGCTACTTGACAGTTGTCACTTGTAGCCCAAGTCTGAGAACAAATGATGTTTATAATTGTTGGAAACATGGGGTCTTGTGTCACATTCCGGAATCGATTCAGTCGTAGCACGATATTCTCTATTTTGGGCTCTCTTACTCTCATAGTTTCGTTTTTGAGAACTCACAAGCAACTTCTCAGTAAGTTACCCATCCTGAAATTACTCTAGTCCAAACTCCCTTAACTTTAGAGTTCCTTTAACTCCGAAGTCAGTGAACTCCCAAAAGACCTAGTGCTAGATGAAGATGAGCATGTACATATAAGGCACATCACCCCATCTCCGTTAATCGATGTGGGATGTTACATATTGTGATAAAAATAATAATCATAATATGAAAAGTACCACTGAATATTGGGAGTATAATTGTATTTACTCTGATAGTTTTTACACTAACAGAACTTTCTCCCTTTGATAAAACTCTTCTCAGATAAAGCTCTCACACCTCTCAAATTTCTCTCTCTCTATTTTCTCTTTGGATTAGTGTGTTCTACAATTGAATGAGCAAACCTATTTATAGGCAAATTAGATGGCTTCTCGTGGATTTCATTATTCAAAATTATTATTAAGCTTTTGACTATTATTTTTTTCTTTTCTTTATGTGGGCTCTACCACTTTCTTTACAAGGTCTAATTGCTATATTTTAATCACACAAAAATTCAGAAAAAAAAACATTCAATTTAAACTTAAAAATTAAAGCATGTTTACAAACAAACACAATGAAAAAACCACATAATAATTAACTCAAGCAGCACAAATTCTTCTCTCTCTCTCTCTCTCTCTCTCTTCTTGATTTACCAACTATTTCTTTTATTGGTGAGAATCATCGAAGAAAACCAGAGCACTCTTTAATAATTTACACCCTTCCGATCTTGGGGCCTGGTTTTGTGAACCTAGAGAAAGGTGGCAGCATCACTCATCTTTGCAGCAGCCCAAGTCCATTAAATTTGCTGGAAAATTCTTCACCCTGAATTTGACTCCTCGGTTGGTGTTGACCTAGTTCCCAACCCTTTATTAATAATAAAAATAGGAAATTACAAACATGCTTCTAACGTGGATGAATTGCGGGCGTGCCAGACACGACCTCTCGGCCTTGGGTTCTCCTACATTGAAGACAAGGCTTTAGTGTGCTTAATCAACCAAGTTATCGGTGACACTAACTCAGTGAGTGAACTCGAATTCTTGTTCCAAAGGAGTTAAATCCAAACCTTGAAAAGTGTGTAGATCCATCTTGAAAATATAAATATCCTCGAACGCGACTGGTCAAAAGCATAGAACTAGATGGTGCTCAAGAACTCTAGATGGTACAACAACAACCTCTAGCAATTGGCTAAAAACTGAAAAAACAGTATAAAGATATTTTGACAGCACTTGGGATGCATTCCATGACTATTTGATCTTTTTTTGTTGTCGAAAGATTACTATTTGATGTTGATCTCCAAATCTGATAATGATCAACTCAAGACCCCAACTACCGGACATTGGCATTCACTGTTCAGAACTTCCCTGGCTGGTCCTACCCTAACTTGGTGTCCAAGTCAAACAAGACTTTGAATCAAATGGAGCAACCCGTTGGGCCGCACCAATTTTTATGCTTTTATGGGTTGTTGCACATTGTAGTTCAAGCTTTGAAGAGGGTTTGCCTTTTCACCTTAGGTCTCACGTGCATATCTTCCAGTCTCCTCCATTCTAATATTGCTTGTAAACCAAAAAGAAAAAGAAACATTGGTCCCATCACCACCAGTTCAAGTTGGTCACCCAGTCCAGCCATTTATGCTTGCTCGGTCCAGATATTATTTCATTAACCAAAACATTTAAATCTTCAGTTGTGCGACCATACGATTTAACAGCCTCTTCAGCAAACACTTTGAGGATACTAGTTCTCTCTCTCATTTCGTTTCCTTGTTTACTTGACAAACATAATTCCAATGCCTTCATTGCTCCACTTTTTGTCAAAACACCTCCCTCAATCCCCACACCAATTCTCCACAAAACCTCTAAAGTTCTCATGTTCAGTGGCTGGTCAGCCAGAAAAGGCCTACATATCATTGGCACACCACCCGTTATGCTCTCCAAAACTGAATTCCATCCACAGTGTGTCACAAAAACTCCAACAGAGGAATGATTTAATACTTTAGCCTGGGAAACCCAGGGGACTACTTTTCCAAGTCCATTTCGATTCGTTCGTTCAACAAATCCCTCAGGGAAATCTTTTTCATTTCCCCTAAATGACCAGATAAATGGAAATCCGCCTTCCTCTAGGGCTTCGGCTAAGGCTGCTAGCTCATGAGGGGGCAGTTTTGCTATGCTTCCGAAGCTAATGTAGGCTACGGAAGCACGTTTGTGCTTGTCTAACCACTCTAAGCAGCCGTGCTCGTCATGAATTGGTGCTGTTGGTGTTAGAGAGAAGGGTCCAACATGAAGGAATTTGTGGAACCTTTTCTTTAGCTCAAACACGACTTCGAGGTCTATGTCTTGAAAAGAGTTTATGGCAACTGCAGTTGCCTGTGGTAGCTTCTGTCCCATTTTATGGACCATAACTGCAATTGGTGATTCTGAATTTTCAAATGCTACTCCTTCAGGCAAATCAGATGCATGGAATGCTGAAAATCCAGGGAGGAAGTCTAGGCTTTGGTCTTTTTCTCCTGCCAAAGGAAAAAATAACACAACAAAATAATGTTAATATTGTAATCCATTGGGAACTAAGATTCTTGCACATTAACTTGTGCTCTAAATAGTTAAAGCTTGGTGCTATTATATTGTCATACAAATAATTATATTTCTAGACTCTGATATCACACATGCATCGAGGCAAAATCAACCTAATAAATAGTTAGAAAATAATTCTATTTTGACAATCACATATGTAATTGAAACTTGATTGAAATATTCGACTAAGAAAATTATTTCTTACCACTAGCTCCCGCTTTTTCTCTAATTACATCGGTAGCAACATGAGCAAGCAGAGAGCGTTGTCCCGAAGCCCATAAGGGCACCCAAGGGACCTGCATTTCTTCTGCCATCTCTCCTGCAAACCAAAGAAACGCATCTGATATCAAGCAGCCCACCTTCTGGCCAATCTCAGCCTCTGCCTCTTCGATAACTTTCTTAAAGCTGCCCGGTGCCACCTTAAGAAAGAGATCAATTGGCTCCAGAGGGTTCCCAGAGAAACCATAGCCCCCTGGCAAGCCATCCCATACGTTGTAAGGCTTAATATTTTCAAACCCCTTGCTGTTGGATTCTGTGAAGAGGGAGCTATTGGATTTAGCAAGGCTCAAGAATGAGAACTTCACGTCAGGAGCCATGGCTGAGATAATACGGATAAAGTGGAGAAGAGTGCCGGGATGGGAGGCGAACGGAAAGACTAAGACGGCAACATGTTGAGTACAAGCTTTGTGGTTCATTATTGGATTTTGATTAATCGTGTTCTTTGAGTTTTTGCATGTAATTAATGAAGTTGGTGACGGTAAATATATATGTGGGAGAGAAAAAGGAAGTTAATTCGCTGCTGACAACAACGTAAATGTAACAAACATGAGGTGTTTTCGTTTTCGCAGGTTTGGAAATGGGTAGTTTTATTTTTATTTTATTTTTTCACCTTTTTAAAATTGTTAAATTGGTTAGTTTTGTGCGAACCAGGTTGGACATGATTATACCATTAAGAGGAAACAGATCTCCTAACAAATACTTGGGCGTGATGATTACCGATTCATGTGTTATAAGATGGGTTTGATATATATTTCATATACCTAATGTACAATATTAATAAATAGATGTATAGGTTATAAGTAAAGAATATTCATGGAAAAGATAAAATACAACAGACAAATGTTTTGTTTAAAGCAAATATATTATAAGAATCTTAAATTTAATTTTAATACCTAACATTTAGTTTAAATCATTAGGATGTAAACTACATGTTCCAGTCTATGAATAAAATTCATCTTCTATACCAAAAAAATAATAATAATAATGGTACAGGAATAAATTAAAAGGAATACTTATATATTATATTATATAAAATAAAATCATTCGATGCATAAATGAATGAAGAACCTGCAATCGGTTAGAAAATAGGAAAATAATAAAAGACAAACATGCCATAATTTTTTTACTTTGAGTCATAGCAATCGTCCTGAACTTTGGGGACCAAATAAAATATGGTCATAAGCTCCATAAAACGTATAACTAAGATCTGTACGTATGATTATTAGTAAAGAATATAAACCAAAACGAAATAGAAAATTAGAGTACAAAGAAATACAGAGTAGTTAAATTTCAACTTACTACCACATGTTTCCCGAAATTCAGACTTTGCTACATGAATTTTTTTCCTCTCACTTTCATTCCCAACGTTAACTTTTCATATCAGTCTCATACCTCCGTCTATGTCACCATCAGAAAATATGTTTATGTATTTTTTGGATTGATATATAATTATGTATTTTTATGTCATTCTTTTGATTATGCATTGGCATTTGTAAAGTTTGCACCAAAACTTGCTTTATAGGAATTGAAAGCACAATCTGCACCAAAAGCTCATTCTGCCATTGATTACATAACAAAAGGGAATTGAAAGCACAATTTGCACCAAAAGGTCATTCTGTCATTCATTATATAACAAAAGGATTGCAAGAGGGTTTCATTCTTCCATTCAATTACATAACCCAAACCCAATGCAAATACAAAATCAGCCAAGACATAACAACTAACATAACCCAAACCCAGTGCATGAGGGTTTTTAGGAGTTTGTGCATGAGTTTGCAAATGTCTAACAAATCGTGCAGAACTTAAAAAGGCCTAATAGAGTTTGCGGGGTTTTATGTCGTTAACTCACAAAATTATAAAAGATTTCAAGTGAAAAAAAAAAAAAAAAAAACACACACACACACACACACATGGAGACAACAAATAAAAAAGCATTATGACAGGACTTGCCCTGAATTTCTCAAAACTCGAGACGAATCCTGTGGAATTCCCGACATTACCCCGATGTCAGGCCCACTTCTGAAACTGTACCCTCTTTTCCTTAAAAGGAGTAAGGGTACGAGACTTTCTACCGAAATTTCGGCAGAGTCTCCCCTGTAAATTGATCATTTCCTAAAATTTCAACATGCATAAAATTCACAATTTAATAACCCAACCGACAGCATGCACTACAATTTCATGCAATCCAAATGATCGGCCTCCGGCCATCACATAACATAAATTAACTTCCCAAATTTTTAGCATGCATCCACTATCATCTAACTCCCCCAAATATCTAACTCGATCACCTCCATAAATTAACAACATAATAAATATTTATTTAATCAAGCCTCGTTTCCATCCGAGTTTCAGGACCATCGACAAGGTCCGAGGTTTAACCCGCGGCTGCACCTAGTAACCCTAGGTTGCCTACGTATCCTTACTGAGAGATCAAGCCACACGTAGTTCTTCCTCAAAAACCTTTTACTTTAAATCACCATATCACATATCTTCCTATACGCCGGATATACCAACACCACGTATGGGGTCTATCAACACGCGGGCTACTCCTACAACACGGGTGACCTCAACACAATATCACATATCTCGCCATACACTGGATATACCAACGCCACGTATAGGGTCTGTCAACACGTCGGCTACTCCTACAACACGTGTGACCTCAACACAATATCACATATCTCCCCATACGCCGGATATACCAACGCCACGTATGAGGTCTGTCAACACGCCGGCTACTCCTACGACACGTGTGACCTCAACACAATATCACATATCTCCCCATACGCCGGATATACCAACGCCACGTATGGGGTCTGTCAACACGCCAGCTACTCCTACGACACGTGCGACCTCAATACAATATCACATATCTTCCCATACAGGATATACCAGCGCCACGTATGGAGTCTGTCAACACGCCGGCTACTCCTACGACACGTTCGACCTCAACACAATATCACATATCTCTCTATATGCCGGATATACCAACGCCACGTATGGGGTCTGTCAACACGCCGGCTACTCCTACGACACGTTCGACCTCAACACAATATCACATATCTCTCTATATGCCGGATATACCAACGCCACGTATGGGGTCTGTCCTCACGCCGGATAACCTACGACACGTGGGACCTCAACATCACAGGGTGGTACTTACGTGTAATCAATATCCGGGGAGGTACATAGGGTAGTGCGTATAGCACTTCAAACAGACATTCTAAACTCCTTTTTACACCTTTATATACACACATAACTATATATATTAATTTCTAATATTGTAGAAGCCTCAACAACAATCTAACATCCGATAATCCCCTAATTTAGAATCATAAACTAATATCCTAATCCCACATAACCAACATACAATCAAGACCTGTCACTACAGTCATTTTAATCTTCTTAGGAAGGTAACACTACCTAGGAAGTCTCACGGTCAACTCAGGGTCAAACTTCCCAACCTTGGTCAAACGGGCCCGCGGGGCCCTGCGACCTCCAAATCATGTTCCAAAAGTTCCTATAGATTCTACCAGGCTTAGGACACACGTCTTGCAAGTTTGGTCCAGATATCGGACGGTCGGATCGCTAACGATCGCATGATCGGACGGTTACTATAAACCTAACCCCTATGGTTGGCATTTCCGGAGTATCCGGGACTCCGTTTTACAATCCGTCGGATCCTACACGATCCTAGGAATACCTAGATCAACATATAATAAATTTAAGACCATCCCAAGGTCCAAATCTATCGAACCCTGATAACGCATAATAGGCGATATCCGTTCGAGACTCAAACGTTAACCAAATTGGAATCCGAGCACACCTACGCGCTCGTGACATCAAGGGGATTGCATTGGGACAAAAATGCCCCTGAGCTACAGTGCCCATGCGCCGCCACACGCGTTGGCAGCGCGTGGGTGTCCAAAGCGATTAAGCATTGTCTTAAAATCTCAATATCTCGGCTCAAGACTCCTACCCTAGGTGTAACACTCTATTTCAAGTCACTTTTGTTCTTGGGCATACCCTAAAAACTGACCGAAACTGGCCGGAATGGCGATCTCAAAATCGGCCGAACCCTAGATCGAAAATCTAACTATCAACACTCAAAATCAATGAAATCCTACCCAACCATCAGCTAGAGCTCAAGGAATAGATGGATTTCCATACCTGGATCGCCAAAAATGGCGGCCGGACGATGGAGAACGAAGCCGGTGAAGTTTCGAGAGAAAACCAGGCTTTTCTCTTCGATTTTCCGGCAAAATCTCGACGGCTGGCGGTAGGGCCTGGCTGGGGTAGGAAGAGGATGGCGGCCCGGTCATTTTGGTACCGGCCCCGTCAACTTTGGTGGCCGGACGAGAGCACGGCCGGCCAAAACGTGGTCGGCTGTTCTAGTCGTCGCGCGAGAGGAGAGAGAGACGCGCCGGAGGAGAGAGAGAGAGAAATGAGGGCATTTCTGACTTTTATCAAAAATCCCCCTTTTTGAATTAATTACGATTGTGCCACTGAGTTTTATTTGATCGTAACTCTCTCGTTACAACTCCGATTTGAGTCCACTATGTGTCTACGGACTCATCTCAGTACGACCTACGTCGTCATACCACTTGTGGTCCCAAAATTCTTCCAGATAAGAAATGACCAAATTACACATACCCCAAGGGCAATTTCGTAATTTCACTTAAATAAGTTAAATAGGGGATTAAATTTGGAGTCGGGGTGTTACACATTACAAAGTCAATAGGTCTAGCCGAGTGGAAAATGGTCTTGATTTGTAGACAGAGGTCTCAAGTTCGAACCCCAATGACATTTTAATTGTGTGCATGTATACAAGAAACCCCCCGTCCCCTTGCAGTTTAGACTATCACTTGTACTAAAAAAAAACATTACAAACAAAAACAAATTTGTTTTTATAACGTTCCTAGCCCGTGGTCTAGTTTTCTTAATAAATTGGATATGTTGCACATAATTTGTTGCCTCAATTTAACTGTTTGGGGAAATGCGTCATGGCCTCCCCCTTCCCAAACTACCTTGAAACGAGTATTACAAACTACATATATTACTTGGTGACAATCTCCACCAAGCTATTGAAAGCTCGTGGGGAGCTTCCATTCCATTCAACAGCTTGTTGGGCAAGATTTTGTAGGATCTTTAATTTTTCTCTCATTTCTTCTCCTTCTTTTTGCTTCAAGACCAGTTCCAAGGCCTTAATCGCTGCAGGTTTCGTGATGAGCCCTCCCTCAACCCCAACACCAATCCCCCATGCAGCCTCTACCGTCCTCATGTTAAGATTTTGGTCTCCAAAAAATGGCCTGCAAATCATAGGCACACCACCAACAATGCTCTCCAAAATCGAATTCCACCCACAATGTGTCACAAAAACCCCAGTTGAAGAATGCCCCAAGACTTGCACTTGTGGAGCCCATGAAAGTATTTTCCCATTCAGGCTCATTTTGTCATACCCCTTGGGCAATATTTCCTCTATGTTGCCCCTAAATGACCAAATAAATGGAAACCCACTTTCAATCAATGCTTCCGCAAATGCTGCTAGCTCATGAGGTGGTGGTGTCACCACACTTCCAAAGCTAATATATGCCACTGATGCTGGCTTCTGCGTGTCCAACCACTCTAAACAACCACTTTCATCGTTAAGCAATGGCGGCGGTGATGGTGATGGTGATGGTGATGACGGTATTAGGCTAAAGGGTCCAACGTTGAGGAACTTCTGGAATCTTGACTTGAGCACATTCACAACTTCAGGGTCTACTTCTTCAAAAGAGTTTATTGCAACAGCGGTCGCTTTAGGCAGCTTTTGTCCCATTTTGTATAATAGAGTTGCTAAGGGTGACTCTAACTTTCCTACTATTCCTTCAGGTAGGTCGTCCATCTGAAATCTTGAAAATCCAGGAAGGAAGTCGAGGGTTTGTTTTCCACCTCCTGAAAATAAATGTTATGATGCTATCAATATTCAACTAATGTATATGATCAGTAGAAAAACTAAAATAAGCTGCAAATTAATTCAGAAAAACTAAACTTAATTTTGGACTAAATGAATACAAAAAAAGAAAGAAAATAAAACTGTCTCCTGTGGATTTTTAATGTGCCACCTACCAAAGCAACCACAAGTTAACTGCCCTACTTATTTAATAAAAATACAAGGGAACACTGATCTAACATTGGATTTAGGTTCACCGTGAAGTTCATCAGGTACTTGTTAGATAATTGTTAACCTGCTTAAGTACTTGTTAAATTTATTAAATTCATTATTTAGACTAAACGTTGGAATAGTATGAAATTATTAAGTTTTATTATTTAGACTGTACAAATTATATCCTCCATTTTTCATGTTGATAAAGAAATAACGCTAGGCTTACACACATTGTGTATGTTTCATCTCTCATAGAGGTGGAGCCCATCAATAAAATGGGGCGTATCTCTATTAGAAAAATAATACACGGTATGATTTATAAATGTGGTATGCCTAGCATAGCACACTTGTTGATCTTTTAGATTAGAGTAACAAGAATGAGGAGAAAATAGTCAAAATTCGTTGGAGTAACAATTGATGCCAAAAAATGAGAAAAGATACAAATTTATATAAATATGATATATATAATTAAATTAACAATGCATTGAACTTCCTATGGCCAAATTTCGTTGACTTATTATACCAAAAAATAAAAATAAAAAATTCGTTAAATGACCATAAAATGCATAAAATGTTGAATAGTATAGGGTCCTTGGTTAATTATCAAATAGCAAATGAATCCTTACCACTGGTTCCAAGCCTTTGGCGTATCAAGTCTGTGTCAACATGAGCCAGCAGTGAACGTGGTCCACCCGTCCAAACCGGCACCCAGGGGACTTCCATCTCCTCCGCCATATCTCCAACAAACCAGAAGAACGCATCCGATACCAAACAACCAACCTTCAACCCCGTCGCCGCCTGGGCATCCTTCAAACTCCCCCTAAAGTTCGCAGGCGCCGCCTTCAAGAATAACCCGATAGCCACCTCAGGGTTGCCAGAGAACACGAAGTTCTCTGGCAACCCTTCAGGCACGTTGTAAGCCTTCACATTGTGGAGGCTCAACGGTGACTTGGAGAAGAGGGCAGCGTTGGCTTTGGAAGTTGTCAGGAACGAGAAGGCCACCTGCGGGGCCGCCGCAGCTAGTCTGAGGACGAGGCTGTGGAGAGGGCCGGCATGGGAACCGAAGGGAAAGGCCAAAACGGCAACATGGTGAGTTTGGGGTTTGGAGTTTCCTACCATAGTTATTGGATGGCCTTGATCTTGTGCTGCAAAAAATGTGAATTTTGTTTTTATAGGAGGGGAACATGGATAGGTAGGTAAAGAAATGGTAGCAAACTACTTGTGCGTGGTTATGGCAGGTTCACATATATTTTATGATTGTTGAAAAGAAGTTAATGACATAGTGGACAGGAGCTGGGAGTTGCTTGGTTGTTAAACGAACAACGAGACGTGAGAATTAATTTCACCATGTATGTGACGTTGTTAAAACAACAGCCATACATATGTGACAACTAATTAATTCTAGAGTTCACTCTTATTACCTCTATTACCATGTCTAACTGTTAATAACTTAGTTTACATGATGTGGCCAGCTTATCTCATGTAGAATTGGAATTTTTTATTTTTTATTTTTGTCACGAGACTTACGGACATTCATGTAATCTACATGTGCCTCATGGAAATTTTCAACAGCTCATGAAATATTTGAGATATATCGTCTGAAATAACCCCTTAAAGGATATAATTAAACTGCCATGAAATTCTCAATTAAGGATTAACACTAAGAACCTGAAGCTCAAGTTATGTACTCAATATTATTAGGATAACCAATAGATATAAATTGCTACAATTGCCTTAGGACTCGTTTGAGAGTGATTCTAGATATGCCAAAAATCACTTTTATGGAGAATAACTTCTTTATATAATCACTTTAGGTGGTTTTAAGTGATTTTATGGAGAAGCAGATGATAGGTGCTTCTCCCCATAATAACTTAAAATGATTATACGAAGAAGCACGTGGGAGATACTTATCCCTAAAAGTGATTTTGGCTTATCCAGAATCGCTCCCAAAAGAGCCCTTAGTGAGTACTATGAATTCAAATTTGATATAGTGGCAACATATATCATGTCATCTATTGGAAAAGTTATTGAAATTCCTGAAGAGTTAAATCATTTGAAATATTGCCTTGATCAGTAGATCGAGCACTGTGCCAACATGATTCTTTTTCTCTAATTAAAGTGTCATTATGTGGATAAAACTCATACATTAAGCACCACAATGATTCTAGTCTTTAAATAGTAGGAATGGTCATTTCTTCCTCGTGAATAAGATGAAGTGATCCACGGTCTAGAAATACCGTATTTTGCTACAATAGGATTTTTCAAATACAGATGCTTCGACGATCATGTATGAAGACAATGCTACTTGGATTGCTCCAATCAAAGAATGGTTCATCAATTGTGATATATGTTGGAAATATGAGTGCTAAGTTGCTATAAAATAAATAAATAATTACTGCAAACAAAACATATTTTTACAGAAGGAGAATGGAATAGAAGAACCTTAATTGAGTCGAGGCAAGTGTTGGACACTCTGACCTTAAGACGAATTACGCCCCACATTGGTGCTTATAGTTAACTAGTGTTTGCCTCCTAGGATACGACTCCCCTCCTTGTGAAAGAAGCACTGCAATTCCCAAGGAACTTTGAACCAAATTATACAGGAACCTCTCTTTGAGAATATGAAAACTCTAAAACTCTTTATATATGGAAGTCTGTATGTAGTGAATTAATTGAATGAATAAAACTGCAGGAGGATTGCTCTATTTATAGATGATGAAATACCTTTCCAAAATGGTATCCTAATCTAAAAAGGCAAACAATGCATCCCTTGGTCTCTAATAGGGTTCCAGACACATATGAAGAGTTACCACCCCTCAATTGAAGATGGGCTACTATAATAACCAAAAGGTCATGTCTTTAACCCAATGGATTTTATTAATTTCCATTCAAATTGAAAATTAATATTAAATACAATAATATTAAATTTCTCACAATATATAGCTTCCATAGATGTCAAGAGATTGAAGTCAACAAATTCGTTCATAAGATAACCTGGTGAACCTCTTTTACCAAAGCTCTTCGGAAGTTTATATTCTAAAAGTTGTTGAAGATCAAGGGAACATCCAAGTTTTACTACATCAGACATATGCGCAATGTACTCTTTCTCATTTCGACTAGGTTTTTTGTCCCACTAATTTTTCCTAGCAAGGTTTTAACCAGATAAAATAAGCGCGTCCAACACCATATCAATGATCTAGAAGAATGTTGCACATTTTTTTCCTTCACTTGGTTTTGTCCCACTGAGTTTTCCAAGAAAGGTTTTTAATGAGGCCATTATGTCATTGTATGGTGGACATCCAAGGGGGAGAGTTGTAAATGCATTAGTTGGTGGATGACCACTATACCTCTTAGCATTCCACTCTTCTAAGTCTATGTAACCTACACACTAAAAATTTATAGTTAGTGTTTGTAACTTATATGTATGTTGCAAATATGGTATTTAATTTCTATCTTGTAAGCCTATAAATAGATGGATCTACCATAGATGGAATTAAGAATTAGTAAGTTGTGAAGCTTTCTCTTTATCATGCCACTTCTCTCTATGATTTCTTTTAGTTTCATAACAGTGTTAACTTTTTAAAATAATTTTGTGTGTGTGAGGTCTATTTTATTTTTCCAAAAAAATGGACCTAAAAAAATTTAAATTTGGAGAACCTATGATCTGACGTACAAGTAACATAAACATATATATGTGCTCCCACTCTGCACCCAACTTTGAATCCCCCTTCCCGTAGTTTAGATTAAATTAAAGTAGATTATCGTTTATATTTATAAAAAAAAACATATATATGTAGAAAATCATAATTTGTTTTAAACATTTTAGGTATTTTTTGCTAATATTTCAGTCCATTGAAAGTACAATTCAAATTGCATGAAATATGGGCTTTCCATTTTGAATTACAATCCATCTCAACCGTTCATCTGTAAAAATGGAAAATGTAAATGTGCAGCCATATACATACCATTGCAGCACTTTCAAGCCGTGACTCGTGAGGGGTGTAAATCTGATATACACCTGATTTTACATACAACCACCGTGGATGCTCTAAGGAAATCCTCAATTAATGCTTGAACAAATACTGGTAACTCATGATGAGATAGTGGTGTAGTTGGTGTGCTGCAGATTGAGGGTGACGCTTGTCCACCCATTCTAACGACGATTGTTATCATTAAGAAATTACTAGAGTTCCCAACGTTGAGGAACTTGTTGACTATTGGCATGCAAGTCAACGCCCTTTTCACTGCCCGTTCACGAGAACATCTCTAATTATTAATAGATACATGAACCTCGCATTCGAGTTTAATGAAAATCAATCAAATTTATTCTAATTGATCTTATTTAGGGTTTTGGGTCAGATTTTTACACAGTTGAGATTAAAGCCATATCATATTTTATAATTAACCGCACCCACCCCTATTCTCAAGGTTATGAAATCTCCACAAACCATATTTCAAATCATTATTTTGTTTTTGTTTTTCCACTCGATGGTACAATATGGCTTGGGGTTTTGCTTATTCTCTTTTGTTTATGTTGCTACAGGGAGCTTGGTTGTCTTATTAGTCTCTTAGTTATCATGAGTGTTCTTTTCCTTATCGCATACTATATCGTTCTGGTACATGTTCCTTGGATTTTTAGAAATAAACAAAATAAAATTTTAAGTTGTGCGTAGCACAAGTGATAAAGGCCTCTCGCAGAGAGGCTAGTGATCACTAAATTTACTAAATTTAATAAAATGTGCATATGCATATTCATGCTCCTTAATTATTAAGCTTCCAGTTGGCAAATGAAACGGAATCCTTATACCAACAATGGTTCACAGCCTGTGCCTTATGAACTATGTTAAACCATGAACAAGAATTGAGCGAAAATTGGGGTGCAAGTGAGAAAGAAAAGTGACCACAAAAAGTATCTGAAAATGAGAACATCTCTAATTATTAATAGGATACATTAACCTCACATTTGGGTTTTAATAAGAAAATAAGTCCAAAATTGAGAATATAAGTTAGATTTAATCATCGCATTTGTTGTCATTGATGTAAGTTCTTTGACTTTTCTGCCAAATAGGATTATATTAATCTTTTTGGGTATTTTATTATGTAGATCTATTATTATTATTTCTTAAATTATCTAGTTATTCCTATTATATCCCTGAAGTATAAATCTTGTAAAAATTAATTTATAACACAATAATTACGAGATCTAAAATAATTATGTAGATATATTAATTATTATTATTATATACTCTTGTAGATATATTATCCTATGGTGTAGGTATATTGTCCTATTGCCTACTGTATAGGTATATATGTGGTTTTTCATATTTTCGACAATGTGTTAGTATTTTATGTAACCTTTTTTTTTTTTAGGTAACATACAATTTTATTTATCTATTTTTGTCGCTGACTTATAGGTAGTCTTCTAATTTACGTTCCTAACTTATAGGTAACACGATTTATCACGAAGGTTTTTTCATTGCTAATAATAACATTTTTTACCTGTATTTCAGGTACATAATTTCATGTGGGTGGTTGTCTGATCGATTAATATAATATGTGGGTATTTACTTATAATTGATTAAATTAGGTAAATATTATCAAGGAAAGAATACAAAATTTAAATTTTGAAATTCAATTACAAGGAAATAATGCATTAAATTTATATTTTTAACGTGTTTTTCTTATTGATCTCAAATGGTAAAATCGACACAACAACAAAAGTAATAAATGTCAAATGACCTACATCTAAACAAAAAACAAGTGGACTACACCCAATAAGGCCATCACCAATGGTTGGGACTTTAAAAGAGGTTGATAGAGCCTCATTTAGGACCCCGATGGAATCTTTGAGGTTCTAAAGGAATCACTCTCACAACAGAATGGCTCTATATTTGATATAATTTTATATATGTGTTATTTTTATTTAAAAAAAAAATTATTTGCTTTAATGTATATTATAGCATGTTAGTTTTTTTTTTTTTTTTTTTTTGGTGTGTGTGATAGTTTAAAAAAAAATCAAAAACTTGATTGTTGCCTTGAAAAAAAACAAAGCCTCATCAATCAAAAAATACAAAAACAATCTAGCACATCCCCTTTCATTGGTCACATTAAATAAAATATAAAACAAAGAGAAGCAATTATTGGTCAAGAAAAGATTGTCATGAGCTGTAGTCACAAGGCAAGTCACCAACGACACATATAGGTTGGCAGCTTTTTCTTTATGTGGGCCTCATTTGGTTTCAGGGGCTTCAACAGTGAACATATATCTGGGTATAGCTCCAGTGGGGCTCAATCATTTAAGGCCTCAAAACTGAACCACTGGGGATGACTTTTTTTCTTTAGTTGCTATATAATGCAGCCCAATGGTTGTGCACCCCACTTTAGAGCTCCCATTGGGGATGGCCTAACAACTAATCGTTTTGGACCTAGATCTAAGAATCCCTAAATTTTATTCTAATTGATCTCCAAGCTTTCTACTTGATACATATTACTTGGTGACAATGTCCACCAAGCTATTGAAAGCTTGGCTAGAGCTACCATTAGATTCAACCGCTTGTTGAGCAAGAATTTTAAGGGCCCCGATTTTGTCTCTCATTTGCTGTCCTTTATGCTTCAAAACAAGTTCCAAGGCCTTCACCATTTCAATTTTTGTAATGACCCCTCCCTCAAACTCAGTTCCAATTCCCGAAACAGCCACTATGTTCCTCATGTTGAGTGTGTGGTCACCAAAAAATGGCCTGCAAATCATAGGCACCCCACCAGAAATACTCTCCATAACCGAATTCCACCCAGCATGTGTCACAAAAACCCCAACTGAGGCATGTCCCAAGACCTGCACTTGTGGAGCCCATGAAACTATTTTCCCATTTAGGCTACTTTTGTTGTACCCTTTAGGCAAGAAATCCTCTATGTTGCCCCTAAATGACCAAATAAATGGAAACCCAGTTTCAATCAACGCTTGAGCTAGGGCTTCTAGCTCATGAGGTGGTGGGGTTGCCGCGCTTCCAAAGGCAATATATACTACAGATGCAGGCTTGTTCTTGTCCAGCCACTCTATGCAACCACTTTCGTCTTCGGGCGATTGTGGTGATCTTGATATTAGGCTCATCGGTCCATAGTTGAGCAACTTCTGAAACCTTGACTTGAGCGCATTCTCAATTTCAGGGTCTACGTCATCGAAAGAGTTAACAGCAACAACAGTTGCTTTGAGCAGTTTTTGTCCCATTTTGTGTAGCAGGGTTGCTATGGGTGAATCTAAGTTTCCTGTTACTACTCCATCCGGTAAGTCACGTATCTGAAATCTTGAAAATCCGGGAAGGAAGTCAAGCGCCTGTTTTCCACCTCCTGAAAAAAAAAAAAAAGAGTAGTAAAGAAGAGGCAATGGTTAGAGGAATTAAAGTCCTTCATGAGCCAGAAGAAGCTGCAAGTTGAGAAAAATTTAAATGAATTATGGGGGCCTTTTTGGGTTAAAATGAATTATGGGGGTCTTTTTTTTTTTCTTCTTTCGTAAGAACTAGTCTCTTCACACGAGCTTCCGCGCCTGCGAGAGGTTTTCTTTTTTAAAATTAAAATTTATTTTAGAATTATAAAAGATAATAGTTAGTTGTGTTACATAAAAATAAGATCCATTATCTGATTTTTCTTTCATTTTAATTTTATTTTTAATATGAAAAAGTGTGAATTTACCATATTATCCTCATTTAATTAATAATTTCATTTTTTAATGTTTGCATTAACTAAAGGCATTTCTGATATTTTGAATGTTTTACCATTCTTTACCTTTTGCTTTATATATATAGATGAAGAGGCCTTTTTGGGTTTTACGTACAGTTCCGGTCCAAATTTGGGGGCCTTATATTGGGCGGTAGCCCACTCAGTAGGTGCGCACATGAGAGAGAGAGAGAGAGAGAGAGGCTTAATTTTATTTTTTTTTAACTTTGATGTCTTATTGAGTGTTTTGGATATTTTTATGAGGTTTTGGGGTTGGTCTTGTTTAAAGAAATTGATGACAATTTTGTAATTTATAACAAGTGAAAACCTTCTTTGTTATGTTGTAAATGGGCTTTGGGTGTGTTTCTAAAGTCTATTTCATATAGAGTTTTTTTTAATATAATTTAGGCCCTTATATTAGATATAATAGGGTTTAGGACATGCAGGAGGCCCAAGTGAATTGGTTGAAAGAAGAAAAATAAGAGTAAATGTAGGATAATAGAGAAAAATGAAATAACACAGAATTACAATTACTAGCTCTTCGCTATGATCAAGTTGTTATTTGAAATTGTTAATACGAATGGAGGGAAGGTAATATTGGATATTTTCCATTTTCAATCACACGTAGTGTTTTGGACTAGAGTACAAAGAATAAGGCAGACAATGACTTAGTCAAGTTGGTTAGAGAGGATATGTGCTCCTCATTATGCAATCAAGTTAGAATCCCCCACCCTTAAAGTAGAATATCGTTTGTATCCAAAAAATATAAAAAGTAGAAAGAATATGGAGAAAAGAGTACTCAAATATCAATGATTCTTCAGGCAAACCACTAGGCATATACTAGAATATATACATAACAATGGATCTATTTTCCTTTCGCCAAAATTGGTTTAACTATAAAATGTATGAACTTAATATCTAAATTTCAGTTGCCAAAAAAAAAAAAAAAAAAAAAACATTTCAGAAACATATAAATGCTCACAAAATGCAATTAAATGAAATTGATTGCTTACCGGTAACGGTTCCAACCCTTTCCCGTATGAAGTCAGTCTCTACATGAACAAGAAGTGACCGTGGTCCACTAGTCCAAACTGGCACCCAGGGCACTTTGATCTCTTCCGACATATCTCCCCCGAACCAAAAGAACGCATCGGTCACCAAACACCTGACCTTCAAACCCGTAGCCGCCTCGGCGTTCTTCAAACCCCTCATGAAGTTACCGGCCGCCGCCTTAAAAAACAACCCGATAGCTTCCTCAAAGTTGGCTGAGGGCATGAAACCCTCGGGCAACCCATCCGCCACGTCGTGAGGCTCAACATTGTGGAAGCTCGAAAGCGAGACTTTGGAGAGTAGGGAGGTGTTCGCTCTAGAAGTGGTGAAGAAGGAGAAGAGGACGTGTGGGGAAGCTGGAGCTAGTTTGAGAACAACGTCAAGAAGAGCGCTTGCGTGGCTCCCAAAAGGGAAGGCCAAAACGGCAACATGGTGAGTTTGGGGTTTGGGGTTTCCTACCATAGTTGCTAGATGGTCTTGGCTTTGTGCTAGCTAGCTGTAGATACTGTGACTTACTTATATATGAGGAACAAGTAGATGAGGGCAGAAGGGTCAGTGGCTATAGAAAGGTAGATGGAATACTTCGTTGTCAAACGAACAAGTCCTCCAGTCTGATATATTGATGAATTAAATATATGTCTAGGATTTGGTTTATTTATAAATTTGTATTAAATATATATCTCATAGGCACACCACAAATAAATGGAAACCCACTTTCGATGTTTGTCACAGATGCAGGCTTATGCTTGTCCAGGCATTCTCAGCAACCACTGCCATCTGTATGCAATGATGGTGATGATGATATTATAAATACAAATTTATAAATAAACCCAATCCTAGACATGTATTTATAAAAAAAACCCAAGCACTATTTAAACATAGAAACACACCCAAAATCAACCCCAAAGTCAACTTTTTGGGTGTGTTTATAAATGGGTTTTGAGTGTGTGTAATGATGGGTTTTGGGTGTGTTTATATGTTTAAATAGTGCTTGGGTTTTTTATAATTTCAACCCCCATTTTGGGTGTTTTAGTGAAAAGGTTGCCATGTGGTGGGTTCGGGTAAATAAGTTTTTGTTGATATTTAAGGCTTTTAAAATTTTAAACGTTTGTTTTTAAATTTTCTTTTAAATTCATTTGGCTGTTTTCCTATTTATATGAGGTTATACCAATTGAATTTTCAGTTTATTTATTTATTTATTGCCTTAATTTTCTGGTTTAAATTGTATGTGGATGTTATAATTGTTGGATGCCTATAAAAGGTCACTCATTCACATTTGAAAAACACCACAATCTGATTTCTCTCTTCTCTTACTTTCATACTTTCTACTTTCTCTACTTTCGATATTATTATTTTTGGGCAACAATTTTGTGACTTAGAAACTTTTATCCAACTATGAATATGTTTATAGCGGACCTTGAGCTTGAGTATCAGGGGTTGTATCTTGGAGTCTTATAAACCATCAATACATGCACGAGGGGAGGCTACAAGGGGCCAAAAAGAGCTCAAGTCATCTATAGAAATCATCATGCCAAAGAAGCTTCAAGAAGCTGATAATTAACTTAGATACCCGAAGAAGAGAAACTTGTTTAAGTACATAATATTGTCTCAATGAAAGCACCAATTTATAGGACACCAAACAATACAAAATGTTGAAACCAAAGAAAGAACAGCAAAGACCCTCCCTGGGGTTGTTGGTCTCAAATCAGTAGAGTAACTAGAGCTTTATTATCCCACATGTCTCGCCAACTACCCGATTGTCTTAGGAGAAGAGGTTGTGTTATTGGAGAAAATGGTGTTATCATGCTTGCATATAAAATATTGACATCAATCCATGAAATAACGGTAAACTATATATATGGGATATTACTTGCTGGGTTTTGGAATTTTTCTTTGTTAGGCAATGCAATTCTGGATGTACAAAACAAATATGAAAAATTGAGCAATTGGCTCAATCTCAAAGAGGAGCTCTTGAAAAATTCATTTTTCTTTGCTTATTGTTTGTACTGAACTTACTTATTATTTATCTTTCTCAAAATGAAAAGTTTAAAATTTTATGAATTTGTGATTGTCATTTCATGCTAATTGATGATGAATTTAGCTAAAACAAGTTGTTTTATAACATTAAGTCATGCTAATTTTTTAGTTTTTTTATATTTAGTTTTTCCTTGTTATATGAAGACCTCAATTTAAGTTTCGCACATGCCTTTAAAATCTCAAAACCAACATGTTGATATACACTTTTTTAAATAAAAAATCCATATTATACTGACACCAATAAACCTTTGAACATGTCTTCATACAAATAGGTTTCACTTTGGTAAGTAACTGTTAATCAAATAAAATTTTGGGACATTTTGGAAAAAGCAAAAGGAGAGAGAAAATTTTTAAAAGAAGCAAAAATGGACAAAAATGCCCTTATTTATTTTTAGATTTCCTAAGGAATCCAATACATTTGCATGTCTTTGATTTGAAAGTTGAGCGGTTTTTTTGTCTTTTTTGAAAAAGTTTTGGCTTTTTCCAAAAGTGAAATTTTTTTTATGTCTAAAACCTAAAAAACCATAAAATTTTCTAGAAGAGAATAAATCTTTGTTCTTATTTTAATGCCTCCTCTCTCCAGGGTTCTAATCCGTTAACATAAATATTAATTAATTGAAAATATTCAACATCAGTTTCTTCCTTTAAATGCGATAGAAGAATCTATCATAAATTTAGAGTATAAATTATTTTGGCAACCCACCCTGAAATTATATGAAATTGGAGAAATAATTATTTAATCTATATATCTATATATATAAAGCAAAAGGCAGAGAATGGTGAAACATTCAAAATGCCAGAAAATATCTTTGGTTAATGTAAATATTAAGAATTGAAATTATTAATTAAACGAGGATAATATGGTAAATTCACATTTTTTTCATATTAAAAAAAATAAAAAGAGAAAATCAGATAATGGATTCTATTTTTATGGAACACAACTACCCATTATCTTTTTTAATTCTAAAATAAATTTTAAATTTTATTTTTAAAAAAAACTCTCGCAGGCGCGGAAGCACATACGGAGAGGCTAGAATATGTAAAGCAAAAGGAAGAGAATGGTGAAACATTCAAAATACCAGAAAATGTCTTTGGTTAATTCAAACATTAAGAATTGAAATTATTAATTAAATGAGAATAATATAGTAAATTTATATTTTTCCATATTAAAAAAAATTAAAATTAAAAACAAAATAAGATAATAGGTCCTACTTTTATGGAAAACTACCCGTATTATATTTTCTTAATTCTAAAAATGAAATAAAAAATAAAATCAATTAGCACATGCTCTAGTAGGTTATTAATTGAAACCTTTGTGGCTTAATTTGTCCCCCACAAAAACAAATGTGGGGCAATCATCATCGAACATGGGTGCCACCCCAGAGTTGACACTTTATACCCCAAAAATTCAACTACTGCGGCCTCCAAATTATAAATAAACACAAAGACCCACTAATAACACAAACTTCCCCAAATTCTCTCAAATAAAAGAATATTTGGAATTTCACAAAACAAAATGCCTGCAGCATTGTACTACTACTTCACCACCACAATTCTTCTGGTCCTTATCTCCAGCACAAATGCTGCAACAAGACACAGCCAGTACCTAAGCCAGGCTAACCAATTTTTGGTTCCTCAAAATGTTGCCCGGTCAGCCACCAAAATGAAGCCATTGGTTTGGGATGCGAAGTTGGCAAGGTATGCACAATGGTATGCAAACCAAAGGCGATACGACTGCGCTTTGAGGCACTCAAACGGCCCTTATGGAGAGAACATTTTCTGGGGTAGTGGCACCGGGTGGACGCCGGCTCAGGCAGTGACGGCATGGGCTTCGGAGAGCAGGTGGTACAATTACTGGTCTAATTCTTGTGCTAGAGGGCAGGAATGTGGGCATTATACACAGATTGTGTGGAGGTCCACAAGAAGAGTTGGGTGTGCTAGAGTAACTTGTCTGGGTGGTAGGGGTGTGTTCATGGTTTGCAACTATGACCCTCCTGGGAATTATATTGGAGAAAGGCCTTATTGAATATTTCATAGAAATTGCATGCTGTTTATGTGCCTTTGAGGCTGGCAACAATTGAGAGTATTTATGTGGATTTTTCAAATCTCCATTTAATTATAACTAATAATATTACAGGATTATATTATATAATTAAGCGGCATGAACCTTGAGGATTGAGTCTATAGCTTTATGAGTTTTCTTTATGCATTGTAAGACCACAAAGGCAATTACATATCTTTGGAGTGAAAAGATAAGAATGCTTGACAGAAATGTTGGTGCATTTGTTCGGTAGATTATTTCCTTCTCTTCTGAGGGGTGAGTACATCCATAATCGGGGCTTCATTAACAATTTAACATATGTAAGTTCAAGTAATTAGAGCATTCATTTCTCCTCCCGAGGTCGATAATCTATTCGATTTCTCACTCCTTCAATATAATTATATTGCATGATAATCATGTAAACATATCAACTTAATTTAATAAAATAGCTCCTAAACCAGTGTTTTAAGGTAGAAGGAGTTTTTGGTCCTTTCATTACTTTTTTCGCTTCAAACTAGAGATGGGTGCGATTCGATTTGGCTCAATTATTGCCTAAAATCATAACCAGAACTGCCCTATGCATTCAATCCAATTCGGTTTGTTTTTGGCTGATATGACTAAAAGAAGTTAACTAATCGAAACCTCTAACATCCGGTTCGGTTCTTCCAATTCCCGGTTTAGGCCGGCTATTTTATATTTTTTTTAATACCAGCTAGTTTGAAGTTCAAACTAGCTGTTATTTCCTTTAAATGAAACTGGGTCCAAGATGTGGGCTGAATGGATAACTAACAATCCACATTGGCCTGAATAATGAATATGACAGACTGTAAAGTTACATGCATGTCCTTCATACAATGTCTCACTCTCATGACCCCAATAAATAATAAATAATAAATAATAATATATAAAGTCATATATACATTGTTATCTTATATTTAAGAATATGTTATTAGGAAAATTCATTGTAGTGCAATTTCTTTCTTTTATACATTTTTCTACGGCCATGAATTTTTTTATTATAAATTTTATGTAGCTCTGATGAATTCATATACAAGGAATAAGGACAACGTGCAAGCAATAAGGTGTGACTTTCCGCACCAAGTAGCCAAGCCAGGGTTGGAAGAATGCGGTCAAAATGCAAGACAGGCTCCTGGTTTAAAATAAGGAAAATTAGGTATTAGACATAATTAAGTTTACTAATTAGGAAGTGAGATATTAGATATTTTAGTTTGGGTTTTAATACTTAATAAAAAATAGCTATTTTAGATTAGGCCCAAGGCTGGCCCAGATTCGTTGGGCCAGCTTAAAAATGTCAAATAAAAAGACAATTCTACCCTTTTCTCTTAAAAAGCCTGGCCCATTTGTAAACCTACAAATTAAATGACGTTTTTGCCTCTCAACTTTTAAACGACGCGCGAGTTCTTCTCTTTCGTTCGTTTTCTTCTTCGTTTCAGAGCTGGGTTCTGCCATTGGAGCTCAATTTTCTTGTAGGTTTTGCTTTTATTTTCTTCGTTTTTCTGTCTTCCTTTTTCTGCTACGTTTTCGTTCGATTTTCATGCTGAATGACTGTCAGTTTTGGGTGATTTCTGTTCTCTTTAGTTCGGGTATTTCGAGCTCAGATTTGTAGCTCGATTTTGCGGCGCGATCTTATGGCGTTCAATGCTAAACCCTATATTCTTCGTTTCGTGATCAGATTTGATTTTAAGCTGCTGTTTGGTTGTGGAGATTTTTGGCAGTCCTAAGTTTTGAGGTATGAGTACTTTAGAACCTGTTTTCGATTATGTCGACTTGTATGTTTATGGAATTTAGTTTTAGTACTTTTATCGTGGTTTCCTTTTGGTTTCTATTCGAATTGTTTTGATTTTCTGTCATAAACTACATCTGTCTGCAGTTTCTTGTTCGAGACCAGAAACTGCAGTGCAGTTTCTTGTTCGAGACCAGAAACTGCAGTGCAGTTTCTTGTTCGAGACCAGAAACTGCAGTGCAGTTTCTTGTTCGAGACCAGAAACTGCAGTGCAGTTTCTTGTTCGAGACCAGAAACTGCAGTGCAGTTTCTTGTTCGAGACCAGAAACTGCAGTGCAGTTTCTTGTTCGAGACCAGAAACTGCAGTGCAGTTTCTTGTTCGAGACCAGAAACTGCAGTGCAGTTTCTTGTTCGAGACCAGAAACTGCAGTGCAGTTTCTTGTTCGAGACCAGAAACTGCAGTGCAGTTTCTTGTTCGAGACCAGAAACTGCAGTGCAGTTTCTTGTTCGAGACCAGAAACTGCAGCGCAGTTTCTTGTTCGATAATTCAATTTCAGAATAATTTTTGCAAGTATATTGGAATGTTACAACTGCTGACCTACTTAAATGTGTTTTGATATTAGTTTTAGTACTTTGGCAGAAACTGCATTGCAGTTTCTTGTTTCATAATTCGATTTCAGACTAATATTTGGAAGTCTATTGGAATTTTACAACTGCTCATGTACATTATTTACTGATTTAAATTGTTTTCTGTTTTTTGTTGTTGTTTTGTTTGCATTTTCAAGGCTAATGGAGGTGTGTGTCATTGCCAAGTGCACATATAAGTCGGAAACCATTATGTTTTCAGTTTCATCAGAGTCATCCATGGTTGATATTTTGAAGACTTTGTGTCTAAGGTTTAAGGGTTTGCAGTTGGGTTGTTTTACGTTACGGTATTCGCTGCCCAGTTATCCGAGTTGTTTTCTAGAAACGGATAGCGATTTGGACATGATGAGGTCATTTTTGTTTGTATCAAATGAGAAGAGTGTTGATATTTTAGTGAAGGATTTATGCGGGAGCAGTGAATATAGTGGTGATTTTTGTGCAAATAAGGAGTTGATAGCATGTGAAAAGGGCGAGTCGTCGTGTTCTAGTACTGTCGAAGACAGAAATGAATTTTTGGGCAGGTCGAAGAGAGCAAGTGCTAAGCCTTTGTTGTCGAATGAGTGGGAGACGTACATACATCATGTAGGGCAGAAGTTTGACGGTGGTGCAGAGGAGTTCCGTTTGAAATTTTAGTAGCATACATATTTAATTCACACTGACAGCCGTATATATACTTGTACAAGACTTTGGCTTTTGTAATTTTCAACCACATGAACTAACTGGGCCCACACCTAGGGCCTAGCTAGATGACCATATACATATATAATATTATATATTGTTTATACAATATATAATCTACTCTAATTTAATCTAAACTATAAAGAGGAATTCGAACTGAGGTGCAAAGTGGGAAGAGCTCTTAACTAAACCCATACCCACATAAGATATGTGTATCTTAAAATTGAGCGTTACTAATATGGCCTCTCCCCAATATAATTACCAACCGGATCATAATTACAAGTCATAAACACATCTCCATCATCACACACCGCCCTAGCACACCCAACTCTTCTTGTACTCTTCCACACAATTTGAGTATAATGCCCACACATTTGCCCAGCCTCACACGTGTTTGTCGCATAAGTATAGTACTTCTCTTCAGCTGCCCATGTCTTCACTGCGTCACTCGGCGTCCAAGTCGAGCCACTGCCCCAGTATATGTTCTCTCCGAGCTTGAACTCGCCTTCCGGGAACGAATGCTCCAACTTGCAGTCCGATTTTCTTATGCCTGCCCACCATTGAGCATATTTTTCAAGCTGAAAGTCCCACATCAAAGGCATCTCCCACTTGGCTGCCCTGACCAAATTGTGTTGGTACAAAAATTCTAGGGACTCTCCTATGCAACCCCAGCATAGTTGCTTTGAGACCCTCAGTATGGTCTCGTTGTTGGGCTTTTGTTGGAAAAAACGTGTTTGAGAAGTGCCTGAAACAATAGAGTTGGAAGTGAGAATAATGTAGAAGACAAAGAGGAAGATGAGGAATTGGGGCTTCATTTTTTTCAGCTTGTCCTAGGTCTCGTTTTGGGAGCATATGCTTGGAGAGGAGAGGAAGAAGAACCACACGCAGTAGAATGTCTGGAGCACAAGGGAGCTTATAATTGGAAGGTGTGTTGTGGATTCTGGTTTTCTTTGCATGGCATATTATATATAAGTCTCTATGTATGATTGAAGGTGCTCTCGTGAATTTGGCTAATGTTGTGTCCGTGAACTCTGTTTTGTTTTATTAGGGGACATTGTGCCCACCATGGTGCACTCTAGAACATGATGCGTGGCATAAGAAAGCTTTAGGTACAATCAAGATATTGTGGCTAGTAAACTAGGTTCCAGAGATTTAATTTTTGTATTTTTGTATTTTATTTATTTTTGTATTTTTTTTAATGAAGAGATGATTTCTCACACACAAACTATTTAAGGTGTCATGAGATTTGAACTTGAGACCGAGCTTTTTTCCATGAAAAATATGATGTTTTCTAGTTGCGGCCACTAGCCTAGACCCGATTGGCAATTTTTTTGTTTCAATAATTAGAAAATGATAATTTTTCATAGACAAATATATGCTAGAAAAGTAAACAAATAAGTACAAGAAATTTAAATATATACTTGTTGGAATATTACAATATTTATTATTGTTGGTGTTTGGTGGTTGTTGTATTGGAACCATTAAAATTTACTTTGCTTGGTGATTTGCCCCTTAAACTTGTACCTAACTTTGAATGGACCCAATATCTTTTTTTCTTATAAAATTAAAAATATGAACATTGTTTTAGCCAATTTCCCCCAATTTTCATCCAATTTTATGTTAAATTATTAAAAATAATTATATTCTTTGGGAAAAATACAAGAGAACGAGAAGAAAAAAAAAATTAAAAACCTATCCCCACCCACAGACCCAGACCCATTTGCGCCCCCCCTCCCCTCTGTTTTTTTGTCCCCTTCCTCCTCTCTCCACGCTTCTCCCCAGGCCAACTTGCATACATTCAAAGCCATAAGAGCATGTCCACACCAAAAGGCTAAGGCTAAGGCAAAGGCAATGCAAGGGCTACTACTATTCACATGAATAGTGGCAGCCTTGCCTTTTTTTGTTCTACCCCAAAAGGCTAGGGCAAGGGCAAATACTATTCATTGTACTTTCTTTCCTATTTTTTTATACTTTGAACCATTAATTTTGATAAGATTTTCAAATAATATTTTCGGTTGCCACGTGGCACTATTTATTATAAAATTCTCACCTAAAATTTCAGATAACATTTTCGGATAAAATTTTCAAATAAAATTTTTGGATAAGATTTTCGGTTGCCACGTGTCCATATTTATTATAAAATTCACATCTCACACATACAATTAAAATACCTACTCACTCATCATACAATTGAAAAACTCCTAGTCCTCATAGTCCGACACAATGGAGTACAAGGACAACTCCATTATTGGCGGAGGCGGTTCCACCGGATCATGACTTAGAGGAGTATTTTTCTTCAGATGACGTAATAGTGTCATTATTTCCGACACGGAACGCACCACTGGAATCGACTACGGGTATTGTTCACTTGAGGAGCTATGTGCAATGGTTTTCCTCTTTTTTGTTTTCCCTTGAATAATCTATTAAAAAAAAGGAAATTGGAAATGCAAGAAATATATATATATATAAATATAATGACATTAAATTGAATAAAACGGTACTTTTTTATTTTTTTTACCTCGTGGCCAAGATTTTGACCTCTTCGAATGTTTGTTCCCGACCCTCCAGCTTCAATGGAAGAGGTCATTTGTATTTTTGCACAAATGAAATTTTGTAGTTGAAAATTTGGTGTGGAAAGTGAAAAATATTGGAATGAGATGAATTTGTATGAATATTTGGTGTGAAAAGTGAATAATATTGGTAGGTATTTATAGAAAAAATTTCTAGAATTTTTTTGGCTTGTTTTTTTTTTTTTTAATTTGATATTTTTTTTAAAATTTTTTTAAGCTTAAAATTGGACAACAGTTGGATTGGGCAAGATTTTTTGATTGGAGGCTCCAGGAGAAGCCACGCGGCTTATAACCGTTGGGCTATGTGGTCTGGTGGGTCAGCACTGACATCAGCGACTGATTTCAAATTTTTTTTTACTGTTGGCTTGTGGAATGCATGACATCAGCAGCCCGAGGGCAACAACCCAAGCAGGATTTGCCCGTGGGCTTGCCCGGGCTGGTGGGACCAAGGGCTTGCTCGAGCTGAATTGTTTGCGCTGGAGGTCCGAACCTCACCTAGGGGGGCCTGTTGCCCCGGTAGACCTGCTGCGGTGGACTTGCTCTAAAAGAGAGCATGTGTGTGTGAAAAAGGCTTAGCCAAATTCAGAGAGAGATTGGAGATTTTATTGGATTTGGATAGGCTTCGTGTTTCATTTGGGATCGAGATATTTGGGTGGGATAGAGAAAGAAGAAGAGCAAAACAACCAGAAGTGAAGAACAAAGACGCAACCTGTTGATGTCAATCTCTTCACCCCTGAGGCACCTTCCCCGACCTCCCTCTCTATCTCGTCTCCTTATTCACTTAGGCTTTAGGATTGTGATCTTTTTTTTTTCCTTTTAATTTCTGCAAATTTAATTTGTGAAAACCTGAACAACAACAAAATTGGAGCTTGCATAGGTTGTGGGAGGGCGGCGACATGGTGGGTTGGACCATGAGCAGCGCCACGTAGAGAGAGAGAAAGAAAGGGATGACAATTTCCCCAAATAAGGGTCTTCGTGGGGATTCGACACTAATGAATTGGGTATGAAGGATAAAAAACGGATATGGGGATAAGTACGGGGAATTTTTTGAGTGTGGTTGTCACGCCTCAACCCATGGATTTATGTAACCTTGGGTTAAGACATGATTCACATCTTAATTATAGAATTTAATAAAAACTATAACTAAAATATGAAGAAACATTTAAGTAAATAAAATAAATATTTCACATAGAATATTCAATGGAAACGACAACATTTGAAATCTTAAAAATTTTACATTATTTTAAAGTTAGAATTACTCAAGAGTTCACTAAAATAGTAGTTCATTATTCATCCACAAGGTATATACACAATACACTCTATAGATATGCCAAAATCATCTCAAGCTCTAGATTTTAGGTTCAGTACCTGCAAAATCTATTAGGGGTGAGCGAAACTACAGCTCAGTAGAGACATAAATCTTTTTGTAGGAAATTAATATAATTAAATTAAGTGACATACAATCACATAGCGAAATATCACATTATTAATAATGCATGAATGCTCTTCATCTAATCATGTTAATTCATATAACTGGATAAGCAGACCTGCACGTCTCATACCATGCTTATACCACTTGGTCCCGAATGCCCATTTATATGAACTAGCACCCATTGAATCATCCCATAATTCCTCTTTTGTTAGTCATCTTGTCTAACTCGCTATCGTCAGTCCCGAATGACCCAATAAAAACCATGTACACTGTGGGATCCCTGAGACCTGGTTCTTGCGAAAAGTTAAACTCAACTACACAAAAGACTATTTCCATTATCCTCTTTTCCACCATTATTTTCTCAACCCTAAAATTCTAGCCAAATTCCATGACATGATATAATTATGCCCTTCACAACAACGTAGCCATTTAAAACATCACAAATGCATATATAATTATGTCAACATTATTCAAATAGTTAAGAGTACGTAATCACCCAATACAAGGAACATCAATCAAATAGTACCATGCATAATATAATGCTCACGAAATTTAATTAAATCAATCTCTGTAAAAGGTCCCCAAGAAACCCCTATCTTGATACCAAAGATTTTGCTAGAAATGTAAGGTGTTTCCCAATTTTCCACCGCATTCACAAATTCAATCTCCCTATCTTTTTTCTTGACAATTCTACTTCCTTCTACCTCTATTTCTCTCTCGCTTTCTATTTTATTTTCTCGTTCTATTGCCTCCATTTTTCTAAAGAGGGAAATGAGAATTGAAGAAACAATGGTTGTATTTATATCCTCATCTTGGAGAAATATAATATCAATTACAATTATTCAAACTTGTTCTCTCTTCTTCATGGCTTTCAAAGATATCCCTGACAACCCCACCGCAGCCCATAAAATCTGGTGCTTCCAATGCTTCAAAAACTCGAAATTGTTTTGACATGGCGCAACCAATTGTTATAGTTCGTAATGATACTTCTGCTGCCTCATTTACCATACGGTTGAATGGAAACAATCATAGCACTTGGTTGAAGATGATGTTGCTTCATATGTCAAGCCAGGGAAAAAAAGGTTATTTGACAGGGAATGTGGCACAAGGGATTCTAAAGTTTTGCTATTCTATGTTCATACACAATACAATAGTAGCATTCAATCTATCCATGTGGACAATAGGGGAGAGTTCTTACCCTTGTA
>NC_024127.1:35099400-35114800 GCF_000346735.1 Prunus mume
ATCCGAGAAATATATCTGGGAGAAGAGAGGCCGGGGAAAAATTAAAGAGTATAGCCGAGCGGCTATACTATTGAATGTAATAAATTCGAGTATTAAAAGCGTATAGCCGGGCGGCTATACTCATGACGTATAATAAATTCGAATATTTTTTAAGGGTATAGCCGTTTGGCTATACTCTTTAAATATAATAAATTCGAATATTGAGCGGCTCTACGCATTACATATAATAAATTCAAATATTTAAAGAGTATTGCCACCCGGCTATACTCTTTAAAGATATATATATATATATATATATATATATATATCGTTTCGCTATTCGCAACTCAAAAATCCTATATGGTTTCTTGAAATCGGAATAGAAATTTCAGTGGTAATCTTCATCTCTCTATTTCTTGCTTTGTTCTTCTTCTTTTTCTTCTTCTTCTTGTATTTCGTATGTGCTCTGTGTGTTTGCTTCTCGAGAAACCATGGCAAAATGAGAAAGAATTTCATCAACTCATATACTTTCGCAAGCGTGATTTGCTCGACATATCGCCGACCCTTACCGAGGCTGCTGGAGCCATCATGGATGTGAGTATGTTGTTGAAAGCACTCAAGTTAACATCCATACTGAATAGCTATTAGAAGAGGCAGACTTTTCGAATTTTGTCATCGGTCTCATATTTGTCACTTGACGCTTCTGCGCACAACAGGAGGAAGGTCAAAGCTGGGTTACATAAATGGTAAAATTTCAGCTCCGAATGTTGATGATCCAAAGTACAAGGATTGGCTTTCTAAAGACCAACTTGTTATGTCATGGATCTTGAATTCCACAGAACCTCAAATTGCAGAAATTTTCAGTTTTTTCAGAATCTGCTTTTCACCTATGGGAATCTATCAAGGAGATGTATGGACATCAAAATAATGCTGCTCGAGTCTTTCAATTGCAAAAAGATATTGCTGGGATGTCACACCATGGAAAATCCTTCATTGAGCATCTAGCAAAAATGAAAAGTACGTGGAATGCGCTTGCACTGTATCGTCCTCACACTACAGACCATATGGCAAATAACAAACAATGTGTACATGATTTTCAAGCTTCTAATGAAAATCAAACAATGTCAGTGGTTAATGGAACCTCTGCTCCAGTGTCAGTGGCATTTTTTTCTTCTGAAATGCTATTCAAAAGAGCCTTCATAACATTTTTACTAAAAATGCGAGTAGTGTCCATCAAAATGCTATGGTACAAAGTAGTTTTAACTATTAAATCAAAGCCCCTTTTTAAATGAAACAAAGCCGGTTCGACATAAGCCGATTTCTATGAAGCCCATTTTTGATAATTACGATTTCTCTCTCCGAAGCGTTATCTTCTTATAAACAATGAAAACATTTATCATATAAAGTGGAGCGTTTACATTTTCCACGTCAACAATTAACTTGTAAATCACCTAAAACTAGTGTATCAACTTAAAAAAATAATTTAAAAATTAACTAAAAGATTTAATTTTAAAAAATTAAAAACAGAAAAAAAAAACAAAAAAACAAAAAAACAAACAAACAAACAGATAGTCTTGCAGCAGCAGAGCAGGCGCTTAGCTGGGTCATCATTGACTGAAATGCCCAAAAATAATACCACGTGTCAAGACCACGTGCTTATATTACTGGATTGATCTTTCACAATATGAACAGACCATTTGCAAAGCTGATTTAATCAAAACAAAAATAGAAAAAGGATCAATATTAAATAATTTTTTATTTGATTTCTGAATATACCAACAAAAAAGGAAAAAACCGGTAATCTCCGCGCCTACATTCGTTCACTGCTTTCATTGACAGCACCTTCCATTTCACTGCTCATACTTTACTCAACGCTTTTTCATTGACAGCACCTTTCATCTCTCTCTTTCTCTAAAACACATGATCGCGGCCATTTTTCCCCTCCATTCCGCAACCACGGTCCACGCTGCCAACCCGACCCGAAAGCACCGCTCTTGCGAGGCCCTCTGCTGCAGCGGCAACCTAGGGTTTCGGTCCTCTGAGCGTAGGCGGTGGGTAAACCCGACCCGGATGGAGTTGCTCAACCGAATTATAGGCGGCGGAGGCTGCTTCAGGGACCCCAGCCGCCGGGAGATTAAGGTGGAGATCGACAGCGGCGGCGAGGATGTCTTCGCCTCCCACCCCAAGGGCGGCGCTGTGCCTGAACATCTTGTCATTATGGTCAATGGAATCATCGGCAGGTTCGCCTTTCCCATTATAATTTGTGGGTTGATAAAATGTACTTGTTTTTTTTTTTTCAGTATATGTGGTGATATGTGTAAAATTATAGTTATATATGTGATTGTTAAAGTAGAATTGGAAATGGTATGCCTCATTGGAATGAAGCAATCTAAAAGATAATTAAGGTTGCCTTCAATGCTTTATTCTGTAGACTAAGAGAAACGTCGGTTTTGTATTGTGCTCTGCTTGTTTTTTGGCAGCTCGACTCTGTGAAAGAGACGAGCCAAAATCAAGCAAAATATTAAGCTTGTTAAAAAAAATACAAATCAAGCTTTTAACTTTGATATGCTTGATTTGAAAAACTTGTGAGCAGTTCAAATTTCATCACAACGAGGCCACTTGAGTTCGACTTGAGTGCCGGATGGCTCATGGTAAGACTCATCCTTTGCTTATGTCCAAGCAAAGCCAAGACAAGCTCAAGCTTGGCACATCCCACATACAAACCAAACCAAGCTCAACCTTGGAAAGAAATATTCAAGCCAAGCTTGTGCTAAGCTCGAGTACATTTATGTCGAGCCAAGCCTAAACACCCCATCACTTGGCTTGGTTTAGCTCATTTCTATGAAGCACGGATATGCCAGTTTAGCTTTGTAAATATTCTAAATTCTTATGTTGTCCTTCCCTGACTAATCATGCTGTTTGTCATTTTTTAAGCATGCTTTTGCTGCATCTCATTTGAAATTTTTCTGTGATTTCAGTGCTTCAGACTGGAGATATGCTGCAGAACAGTTTGTGAACAAGCTTCCTGATAAAGTAATTGTGCACCGTGAGTGCTTCTTGTCACTTATGATTTCCTCTCTACATGTGCACCGAATATACTAAGCAATTAAATATATTAGATTCTTTTCTATTTGTAAACATTTATTTAATTGGTGGAAGGTCAAGTTTGGATTTGACTGCGTATACTAAAATCCTAGGCAAAACTGAATGAAAAATATGATTAAGAACCCTCTTTCTAAGTCTATTCTGAATCTGAACTACATGATACATCTGGCAGTAGTTTCCTCCATCCACCTTATACTAAATTTTCATACGAATTGAACGTGTCAGTGAAGGTCAAATAAGGGACAATGGTAAACAACCCAACTTTAATTCCCAACGTTTCCTTTCCAGCACTCATGGTATGCTCACTTTAGAGTTTACACATTGTTCTCTTTTTTAAGCAAGGGTGTGGCACCTTTTCTTGGGACATGTAAGTTGGGATAAGTAGCATTCTCCATTAATAAATCAAAGATGAAATCAATTAAATGAATTATCTTTGGCTCCCAATGAATTGGGCATGGCCATCCACCATCTGCAACTTGGCCCTGCCTCCACTGTCCATGCTTGAAAATTCATCTTAGAGTACCCCTATCCCCCCAACTCCCAATTACTCCAATTATGAAACTATATCAAAGGTGTAGTTGAGTTGAACCTTTCGAGTTAAACAAGCCAACATTCACACAGACAAATTTACAACACAAAGTAAATCAAATAATTTGAATACAATGCTTGAGGCTCCTTTCGATGACACTTTGGTGTTTCAAGATGGGATAGGAATTTTGAATTTGTTCGCTGAGATGACATCTGTCTTGCTTAAACCTTGTTATGTTTTAGCCCATCTATAGTCTTGTATAAACCAGGAAATCCGAACAAAGTTTGATTTGAGATAGTTAAAGCGAGATAATAATTTGCAAAGTTAAAGCAAGATGGCTTCTGTCTTTCATTTGAAAATAATAATAATAATAATTCTCGATGCTCTTCTGTATCTGATATCTGTTTATTGATGCTGTAATATGGTATAAAAGCTGTTAATAATCAAAACATTCAAATTCCACAAGTTCCTCCTTTGCTGCAAATTTAGTGTAGGAATCAGTCTTATCCAGAATTCATGATTTTTGTGACTTGGTATTTTGCCTGCAGGCAGTGAATGTAACTCTTCAATGATGACATTTGATGGTGTTGACATGATGGGTGAAAGGCTAGCTGAAGAGGTATTTGGAAATAGCATATTTGTCCTCATGTTTTAGCGTAGCTCCCTTGGTTTGTGAAACTATCCTCAAATGGTTATTTTTTTTAATGAAAATGACATGTATAGTACTCACCAATATAAGAAAACTGCAAAGACAAATACCAATGTTAGAAAGTTTTTATTTGAACTTTATTCAAATCTTGAATTCTAGAATAATATGTGATGCAGGTATTAGCTGTTGTCAGAAATAGGTCTGAGGTGCGGAAAATATCATTTGTGGCTCACTCTTTAGGAGGGTTGGTTGCAAGGTATGCCATCGGGAGGCTCTACGAACGTTGTCCAAAATCTGAACCCTCAGGTCATAATGGTAATTGCTTAATTGAAGGGCATACAAATAATTTGACACAATCCCTTGACCAGCCTCACCACGGTACAATTGCTGGACTGGAACCAATGAACTTTATAACGTTCGCAACACCACATCTTGGTTCAAGGGGAAATAAACAGGTAGATCAAGTAACTGTTGTGTTTGCTATGGATAAACACAAATTGAACATTTATGCACACAAAGGTGGTTGCTAGAAATCTTTTGTCCTTTCATAGTGGAAATAAACAGGTAGATCAAATAACTGATGTGTTTGCTATGGATAAACAAAAATTGAACATTTATGCACACAAAGGTGTTTGCTAGAAAGATGTTGTCCTTTCATAGTGGAAATAAACAGGTAGATCAAGTAATTGTTGTGTTTGCTATGGATAAACAAAAATTGAACATTTATGCACACAAAGGTGTTTGCTAGAAATCTGTTGTCCTTTCATAGTGTGTGTGTGTGTGCGTGTGTGTGAGAGAGAGAGGGAGAGAGAGGGAGAGGGAGAGAGAGAGGGAGAACAAAGGTGTTGGCTAGGGAATCTGCTGTCCTTTCATAGTGTGTGTGAGAGTCTGTGTGTGCTTGTGTGTGGAAGAGTGAGAGTCAGAGACGGACAGAGACACAGAAAGAGCCTTCTTTTTTCTATATGTTTAGTTATTTTCTATATTCTATTTACATTCTCAAGTTTCTACATTCTTATTTATCATTCAATTGTTTACTATTGATTTTTAGTAATTCGTTTTGGGATTTGAAGGATATGCTTGGTTTGACAACTGATAAGATAAGCATTGAAATATGTAGTGTTGACAAGTGGCTGGTTGTTGAAGGCTTCCTAATGTATTTGTTACTTCTATTCTATATTAGAGAATCTTCTCAGTAAATGTAGAGAATTTGTGCACTGTTATCATACACCTCTATTTCTAATTGATTATCACATTTGTTTTGTGAACTTTAACTCTGTTTTGTTAACTTTGTTTCCACAGCTCCCATTTCTCTGTGGTCTTCCTTTTCTTGAGAGAAGAGCTTCTCAAACTGCACACTTTATTGCTGGGAGATCCGGGAAGCATCTCTTCCTAACAGATGATGATGATGGCAGACCTCCTCTTCTTCTTCGAATGGTTAATGACTCTGATGACCTAAAATTCATGTTAGTAATACTATGTCCATAATGCTCATTGATTTCATAAACATTCAATTATAATCAGTTTTGTCAATGGTAATACAATATTTTTCTCTGGCATGCGCAGATCAGCATTACGTGCATTTAAGCGCCGTGTGGCATATGCTAATGCAAATTACGATCGTATCCTTTTTCGGGTTTATATTGCTTTGAAAATATTGATATCTCTCATACATTGTTTATATGTTTAAAACCATGAATGTCTTGTTTAAGTTCACTGATTTTTAAGATATGGTTGGGTGGAGAACATCTTCAATCCGGCGTCAAGATGAACTTCCGAAGGTAAGGCTTCCTTGTTTCCCTCTCCACGTCATGCCTGTTCAGTTTATATATCGGTTATGTTCCAAACTCACTCCAGTACTTTTTTCTTCATTGCTTATTTGCAGTCCAATCTACTTGGAACCAATGAGAGATATCCGCATATTGTATATGTCAAGCAAGAAACATTTGATGATATTCATATGAAAGCCTCTTCATGTGCTCAAGACCAAAAAATAGACTTGGAAGGTTTGTCAAACTTTTTATCTGCTTGGTTGTGTTTAACTATCGGAATAACTCAGGGACCTGGGCTTTGGGCCAGATTGTGTGGCTGGTTAGGTCCTAAGTTTATGTCTTTCCACCCAATAAGGACAAAACTGTTTAAGTTGTGTGCCTAGCAATGGGCCTTTTGCAGAGACACGGGCCATTTTTTTTGAAATGGTAAAACAATTAGCAGATGGGCAAGTAGGACAGCAGTGGTGTATTCTGTAGTAGTCTTTATATTGTGTTAACGTACATAGATACTTCTTGTTGAACCATGCATTCTGCACACTATCATGTTAATAGACACTGGAATCACGGTTATTTGGACAAGGAGAGAAATAGGAGTGGTCATCATTGGAGACACAGAAGGGGAAACTAATTACAACCTCTTCAGCATTTATAACTATAATATTTCGTTTTTCGAGAAAAGGTCCCATCCTTCAATATCATGATTGGGTCGACCAGGCCAGATGATGAAAAGGAGTCAGCTGTCTGCGCAATTCACCTGGTTCTAGGCTCTGCTGTATTACTGTATTTGGGGTTTATATGCCATGAGAATGACATAACTCATGTGTCCTTAAACAACACTTCAAAACCTGAAGTCAGAGTTGCCTGAGTGCAGCAGTGCCAGATACATACTAATTTTCCTTTCCAACATGCTTTTTACCGCCTGTTACACATGTTCTCTCTTTTTCCCTCATAATTGACTTCAGGGCAGATACTGTTTCTTACAATGATTTCAGGTTGTCTTATGTTATATATTCAAATTCTTTTCTGGTTTACTTCCAGTTTTAAATAGTATTTTTCGTTTCTTGTGTATAGAGGAGATGATTAGAGGCCTTACTCAGATACCTTGGGAACGTGTGGATGTCAGCTTTCAAAAAAGTCGACAACGATATATTGCTCATAATACCATTCAGGCAAGTTTTGGTTGGCTCTATGGCTATGACTAATTGGTGGCATGTACACAGATAATTTTTTGTTTTATACAAAATACTGAAGGAAGCATTTTAACTTTTGAGCAAATATATAGGCAGACTGCTATATGGTAGAAGTTAGTTTCTAGATTTTAACCCCTTTTAAGGCATAGAACTTGTCCAAGTTCCTAATGAACTATACTAGTAACAAATTTATTGTCATAGAGAAGATTTGGTGGTGTGTTTTCTTTTTCTTATATATATCTACTCCCTCATGCCCATACAGGTGAAGAGTTACTGGTTGAATTCTGATGGTGCAGATGTGGTTTTCCATATGATAGATTACTTCCTTCTCTAAGTCTTCTTTAAGTTTGATTTTTTATTTCTTCCAATACGTGATTCAACAATGGATTAGGCTGCTGCTTTATTAAATTTATCAATTTTAAAGCTTGTCATGTACATTTTCACCTATGAAGATACTGTGATGTATATTTGTCAAATGTAAATGCAGAGATGTATGTAAGCTCTCATTATTGTTGCAAGCCATGTCCAAGTTGTTAGTTTCTGCATGAATACCTTTATTTTGTAATCAAACCCTTATACTGGCCTTTTGTAATTAAATTGAAACCAGGAATAGATGAGTCTGAGTTTGTGCTGGACTTCATTTATAAGTTGATTTACGTAACTTGCGGTGTAACCAAAATGTACTCTTAAAGAATTATTTCAGCCTTCAATTTATATTTGTAATTTGTAATTTGTAATTGATCTCCTTGGCCCTTGAAACTTTGATAAACTTTGTATTAGAAAAAGTAGTCCTTGCGCACTGGCTGTGTTATTCTTATTGTACTTGAGGGCCTCGTTTGGTAGGCTGGCTTGGACTGGTTAGGATTGACATGTAAGTACTGGATTGGATTGGCTGGGATTTTAAGTCCATTGCAGTTCACTTTTGCACCAAACAATGGACTGGATTAGACATTGAATGCAAGAGGGATCTCTGATGCATTGTAGCCTCAGAGTAATAACAATTCCCAGTTTTTGAGACAAGGAAAAAACAAAAAATCTCACAATACCAAACCGAAAAGAGAACCCATGGCATCGAATCCAAACTGAAACTTATATCAAGATCTAACCATTACCCAATCTCATATCAAGATAATAATAAATATCAATTTTTATATGAAAAAACAAAAAATTCGATGCAAAAATCGCAACAGTACAGACGATGCAAGGGGAGAGTGGAGATGAGAGGAGAGAGAGGATAGAAGAGAGAAGAAGGCAAACCACTAGATAACAGAGTATAGACGATGCGAAGGAGGCTGGGGAGACGAGGCGCTCAGATTCATTGTAAACCCATGTCTATCGATGGGTTTGGAGTCCCTTGTTATTCTGGATTAGTGTCCAAGAGCCATGTCCAGTCTGTAATGTATTTTAAGCCCACCAAACAACAGACTGTACCCATGTCCATTTTAATTGAATATATCCAGTCTAGTCTGGCACAAAAATTTTGGCCACATTTGAGGAAGTTGTGAAGATAATCATGCTCTTAACGTTAGTAGGAATTAACTCAGTGACTGGAAAGCCTTGAGGCTGTATGGTCCCAGTACCCTTCTTAAGAACCAACCAATTACAGCAGTAGAAACTATACCGAACTGAGGAAAAAAGAGTTCTATGTAATAGGATAATTTTTTTAATTAAAGAAGTCATATTCACCATGACAAGCACAGACGACATCCACTGCAACCACTACCATAAGCATGCCACGGCTGCCATCACCACTGCCCTCTGCGACGGCACCAACCATCCTCACCAGTTGGCACCACTAGCGCCACCCCCTCTCCATCGCTCATCTCTGCTGCTGGCTCCACCGTTGCCACTACCTTTCCTTTGCTTCCACCACTGGTAATGCCATGCCACCATCACAACCCTTCCACCTACACGCTGTTGTGACCACCCCAAAAGGGCCCCACCACCACCGTAACTGCCACCTTCAACACTAAAACCAACCACCACCGGAACCAATCTACAGCTGCCACTGCTACCACCACCAGCATTCCCCATACCTGACATGCACCACCACCAACATGGCACTTCAATTTCATGCTTGTATTAAGATTTGCATTGTTTTTTGGATTATGATATAAATTTATTAGTTTGGGATACAATAGGTCAATTAGTTAATGGAGAAAACAGGGTATAGTGGTTTTAAAATATGATCTGTTATGCTGAACTAGTTTAAGCTATATTGATTTGGATTGTTGAAGAAAGTATATTTGGAGCTTGAATATGGAGTCACGTTGTAGATAAATAATCAAATCTGCTCTGGAAAAAAAATCAAAAATCAAAAATCAAGGCAAGAACTTATAAATCTTCGAAAATTGCCTTCGTCGCAGCAGGAAAATAGTGCATTTGGATTGTGACGTGTTTTGTAAACAAGTAGAGAATAGTGCTTTTGGATCGTTTAAGAAAGCTGTTTTTGCTTGAATATGAATCTATCTTTGGACAAATATATAAATCTGATTTCAACAAATCAAGGTGACTGTAAATTTTATTTCTTGTCATCTTCAGGTAACATATTTTGTCTGAGAAGTACAAGGGGTAAAAATTATAAAAATTAATACACAATAGAATTGAAAGCAATCAAAATGTTCTGCTCTTCTTTTCTTCCGGCCAGCAAGCAAAAAAGCTTTCCAGAAATCAGGCTTATTTTTTATGGTTCTTATTAATCTGCATTTACAGTAACTTGGTCTTGAGAAAACAAAAAACAAAAAAATAAAGAAGAAGCTACTCAAGACGATGAATAGCCACGGTGGTCTTTAATTTTTCTGGAATTTGTCTTCTCAGAGCTGCATATAATGATTGAAAAATAGTTTGTCAGCCAGCTGCAGCAATCTATGCTATATACTTGTAGTGATCATTGCAGAATAATACCTTTCTTTTTTGGGGATACTTTGGCTTTGAATGCTGACCACATCAGACTCTTGCATTTGTGATGAAACAGCAGGTTCCTCTCTCAGCTGACTTGATAAACTCTTACAGAACTGAACATTTTCAACATAATGTTATCTGAGTAAGTAAACAATTTTTTTTAATTATAAATGCAAAAACCAGCTCATGGATATGGTCATTATACTTCTCTGTATGTTCCGAGCTCCCCTGCAGATCTTGATATTTCTACGACGCAATTAGTCGGAGCAACTTCAATCACCTGCCAGTTTCCACTCGAGTTCGTCAGCATACAAAAGATTGAAATTAAAATCCTTCATTCATATCATATGAGTCAGACAAATGTATGACAATTACTCACCTCTGCTGATATGTCAACATATGATCTAGAGCATCTATTCATAATCTGCTTTGCATGCATTTTCATCTGATGAAAAGAAATCATTAGTTTGCAGGAACTGTGAAAACAGGAAAGAAAAAGAAAGCAATAATATAAGTTTCCTGTACCCTTAAGTTTTTCGTTCTTTCTACCGTAAGGCTCACATCCATTGCAGCAGCTTCTATTTTCTTTATGGTTTCATTAATCGTAAGCTTGGATCCAATCCTTGTTTTCTGCTTGTTTTCATCCTAAACTAAGATTGCAGTTCAACAATATTCATTATACGCCCAAAAAAAAAAAAGGAAAAAAAAAAGCAGGATAGATATTATAGCAAATCTATTTCTTTTCATTGCAGACTTGCCTCTTCCTCGAAAAGACCTGACAAATCGAGATCATTTGACATGGCTATCAATTGGAATGCATTTATAAAACTTGCGGATTTTGGGATTTTTGTCTCCATGTCATTCTCCTGCTAGGAACAAATAACAACATTAACACAAATATGACATTTGGTATTAAAAGTGTGATTATAGCATTTCCTCTGTAGTGCAATTATGGTGGAGCTTACCTCAGTTGAATCAAAAGCAGCATTGACATCATCTAAGTGTATTTTATCGTCACTATTGTTTCCACATGAAGGCACATAATCCTTTTGAAACCATTCATTTTCCATGATCTTTGGTATTGTTATTCTCTGCTTTGATAAAGGAAGCATATCAGACAATGTATTCTATGAAAGATATGATCAGTCAACACGGTAAATGTTGCATTATTCAACGAAAAATGCTTTAAAGCGTCGAACAAATGTGGCAGAACTATACCGTTTCAGGATTTGGATCAAGTATTCTGGAGATCAGCTTCTTTTGGCTTTCTGTAAACCATTGTGGAAATGTGAAATCGGCTCTGCAAATCTATCCATGGGCAGAAGTTTTAGATACAGGTAATTTGTTTGTATTCGAAATGGGGATTTGCTTATTGGATGCTTTTGAAGTATACCTTTCTATATAAACTCATCAAGCTAGCGTCATCAAATGGCAGATCACCAGCAAGTAATTCGAAAAGAATCACTCCACAAGACCAAACATCTGCAGCTGCTCCGTCGTAGACCTTATTGACAAGCAGCTGTTCATGAATAATGAAAGCGATCAACCACATAACGAAGTGAAATTCAGGTATGAATTTTGTACATTACAATGGTTAGTCATTTTGAGCTGATAATTTTTCTTTCTATGCACAACTTCACAAAACGTAATTCGATTTACTACATACCTCAGGAGCAACATAACTTGGAGATCCACATTTTGTTGACAACAGGTCACCAGGCTGTTGATCATCAGAATTTCAGCGAAGCACCAATTTTTATTGACAGATTTTAGGACTTGTAAATAAATAATGGCTCAAGAACATAAGGAATTTGCAAAATTGTCTCTACCTTACGCAATGCACTTAGTCCAAAATCGGATATCTTCAGGCTCCCCTTACCGCACAAAAGCAAGTTTTCTGGCTGTATAATATGCCATAGTCCTTGTCAGTTCCTGGACCTCCCCTGTCTAGAATTTTCGCAAAATGATGCGTATGGTTGTGTTTTAGTTTTTGCTCACCTTTAGATCTCTGTGATATACCCCTTTGTTGTGACAGTAGTCCACTGCATCAATCAATTGCTGAAAAAGCTTTCTTGCCTCTCCTTCACTAAATCTTTTGGCATACATCTTTTTTTTTTTTTTTAAAAACAAAACAAAAGAAATTCAAATTACCATACACATGAAAAAGCTAGCTACCCAAAAAATTCTCGTTGGATCAGAGATGAAGGGTAGATGAGTCTCACCATCTTGTCTGAGAGTTGACCTCCAGATACATATTCCATTACTATGTAAATTTTGGTCTTTGTACCAATCACCTATAATCGAAATTCGAAACAAAATCTCTAAATTCATTGAACTCAAAATTTGTATATACCAAACTTTGGTAACTGCTAAAGATATATACCTCATGTATCCGCACAATGTTGGAGTGGTTTAGAAGCTTCATGGTTCTAATTTCTCTCTGTACCTGAAATTTGGGGACACCAAGTTTGTTCAGTTTTTCTTTTTGTCCAAGAAAACAAACAGACGGACAAATCAAATCAAAAGGTTGATTTTGAGTTTTGCCTGATTCTTGAGATTGCTTTCCATGACCATATGCTTATTCAGGATCTTGATGGCAACATACTTGCCATTGGTACTGTCCAGTGCCAGCTTAACCTTGGCAAAAGTACCTTCTCCAATCGTCCGCCCGAGCTGGTACTTCCCTATGTTGCTGGCAAGTCCCATGTTTCTGAACTCTGAGAGAAGCCAAATAACAAATCAAATCCCCTGCCTTCTTCTCCAACAATATCTCTGTTCCTCCTAAATCCCCTGCAAATGCTCCTTATATCCTGGCTGTTGTAAATCTTGTTCGAAAACAAAAAACATTCGATCGAATTTAGGAAGTAGCTCGTGCTTATTAGCTGCCATCGTAATGGCTGAGGTGGTGTGATTATATATGAGGGCTACAATTGACAGAGCACATGTGGTTTCTAATAACTGAGTCCTACCAGTTGAGAGAACTCATTTTCCTTTGGTGTGTTTGTGGGGAGAGAGAGAGAGACAGAGTCAGTCCTTGCATGGAATTCGGAAAGTTCAATGACTAGTTGGCTAGTTGGTATGGACCGTGGACGGTAAACGTGTTTTGAATGGAAGGTAGCCGTTGATAAGTAAGGTTTTTCGAGTAGATATGGTCAAGGAGAAAAGGGACAATATCAATATTGTTAAATATCTTAGAATGATGGTGAGGAAAACCAAAGCCCAATTGCGGAATGCAATGTTGTTAATTATCAAAGGAAATTAAGCTGCCTAACCCATATTAATATCCTTAAACTCAAACACATGTTCAAATTTGCCCTCTGCACAGCGCTTATATATTATAATTGACCACCAAATGAAGGATTTTGCGTATACGATTTATATGTTGATATGGTGTTTATACTCAAATTAGAGTCGTGTCTCAATCTTATTTTAATAATTCTTTATGTTTTATAAGATAATTAGTATGTAATTTTATGCTTTGTTTGTGAAAAATCGAATTTCTATTTGTACTCTTATCAGACAAAGTTTGGAGCAGAAGATTTGTCATCAAAGTAGACCCATGAAACTTTTTAGGGGTGGGCTAATTTTTTATTATAGGAAATCCATAACAGGTTTACATGGTTAATTGACTATAGGCTATAGGTTTTTATTTTTTTTATATGCAAAGGAAATGAGTGGTAGCAACAATTCTTTAATTAATAATTTTTAAATTTTATGGGAGTACAAATAGTATAGGGAGTGCAGTCATATAGATCTACAATTGCACAATCACAAGCTTTAACAAAACCAAGAGACAACTAAACTATATAAAAGCAGAGATCAAGTAAATAGATTAAACCAAAAAACAGACAAGTCATCAATAAAATCCAAAATTTAACACCCAAACCCTAAATCATGAAAAGCTAACAATAACAATTGAAATTCGAAATTAAACAAAAATTAAGAGAAAAACTTACTAATATTAAAAAACCCATTAGATATAGGTTAATACAATTTTTTTCATCACCAAATTTAGCACTACTCTAGCTCATAGCTAAATCCACCGTTGTTTCTCATCCATATGAAATGAAATCAAGTATATAGTTATAGTTTTCTATTATATAAAGTTTACGAGGGCGGCAGATATTGGCTTAGTTAAGTTGGCTAAAGCGAATTCCTACTCTGCATCTGAATTCAAATCCCCATTTTCGTTGTTTAGATTAGAAAAATAAAAAAAGTTTGCAGGGATTAGGGGTTTGTGCATGGCACCATTTGTACAGAAATGGTCATATTTGAAGGCAAGCCCATCTCTTCCAATATGCAAAACTATCACGTACCACACGTTTACCTTTTTGATTTTAAGCACGTGAAAGAAACTTTTATCATTATTTTCATGGACGAAAACTGTGATCTCGACTTTAGGAATTTATATGATTGTTTATCTTGTGGAAGAAAAATCTGTGAACTTCATTACTACATATTACAATCGTAGGTGGCTTTTCTTTGGGGTATGTGGAAGAACTGTAGCCTCTTGATTTGTTACCAGTGTTGAACTGTAGAATGTGAATGCTTCTGGCTTGACTTTGTATTTTATCTCTGAACTAGACCCGTTGGAATAATTATTAATGACAACAGCTAGATGGAGCAGACAACGTTGATGTTTCATCAATTTATACATACAACTTGAAGAAGTCCCAATCCCAAGCAAATAATTAACCAGCCTTGAAATTGAGGTTTTTTTAATTTTTAGATAAACATCAGCTCTTCCTTGGACCATGTATCTTTCCTGGACCACGTACGTTATTTATTAATTAATGTGACTCAACCATAAACTAACATTTTTTTTTTCTTTTTCAAAAGTGCATTTATTTTTCATTTTAATTATTGTTTAACACGCGTATTAGATTGTGACTAAACAACATCAATAAACAACGAGGAAAGCATTATCTTCTTTTTTTGGAACACAATACGAACTTTCCCATTTTCTTGACAGAAGTTCTCATATTTGTCATAAGAGCTTGTCCAATATAGATCCCTACATTTTCTATTTCCTAAACATATACCCATCACTCTATAAATCTATGTGTAAAACCCAATTTCAAGTTTAAATGACTAGTAGGATATAAGAGGTTGTAGTATTTCTATGTTTTTACATCATTGCCACCAAACTTCATATTTTATTTATAATTTATTTCAAGCATTTCATTAACTACCATAATTGTAATTAATATACTCCCTATTAATAGCATATCAACCACCCCATTTCTTTTAGTTGTCATTCCCTCTCACATCTCGCCCC
>NC_024127.1:35119226-35134817 GCF_000346735.1 Prunus mume
TCAATTGGTATCAGAGCAGGTTGCTGGACATACTCAGCAAGATCTAACATACCTTAGGATGGATCGTGCCTCGGGCTCAATTGCACATCCACCATATTTCGATGGCAACAACTATGGCGCTTGGAAGGCCAAAATGAAGTCGTTTCTTTGGTCCTTAGATGAACGTGTATGGAGCACAGTGGTTCATGGATTTCCTAAACCCACAAAGATGATCGGAAAAGGAGATGAAGAAACCACAGTCCTCAAAACTAGAGAGGAGTGGACCACTGCAGAAGTCACACACAGCACTAATAATCAAAAGGGGTTAAATGCTTTATTTACCGCTGTCTCTTCTGATCAATTTGAATATATATGTGCTTGTGATACTTCTAAGGAAGCTTGGGATATTTTGCAGGTTACTCATGAAGGAACAGATACTGTCAAGGGAGCCAAGCTTCAAATGCACACTTTACAGTTTGAGACACTTATGATGGATGAGAATGAAACTTTTTCTGAATTTTATGCTAAACTTTGTGTAATTGTGAATGCTTGTTCAGGTTTAGGTGAAAAAATTCCAGAAGATAGAGTTGTGAAAAAGATTTTGAGATCCTTGCCTCAACGGTTTCAACCAAAGATCACGGCTATTGAAGAGATCCGTGACTTGAACACCTTGAAAGTTCAAGAACTCATAGGGTCCATACAAACCTATGAGATGAAACATCTACCTCTTAAAAAGAGCAAAAATGTTGCGTTCAAGGTTGTGAATGAAGAAGATGATGAGCATTCAAATGAAGATTGCAGTGATGAGGAATTAACGATTCTCACAAGACGATTCATGAACTTTCTCAAGAATCAGGATCCACGGAGTCGAGATTCAAAAGGTATAAATTCTACAAATAGGTTTGTTAACTATACTGATGGTGGATCTAAATTTCGCAGGTTAAATGAACGAAAGAATCCAAGAGAAAAGGTCAAATGTTTCGAATGTGAAGGCTATGGACACATATCTTCGGAATGTGCCAACACCTTAAAGAAACAAAAGGATGGCAAGAATAAGGCAATGCATACTACTTGGAGTGATAGTGAATCGGAATGCGAGAATGATGAAAAGACGGTTGCACTTATAACCACAGTTAGCTTGGATGAATCACGTGAGGATGATGATTGTAAAGGTATAAATATTGAGTTTATCATGAACAAATATGATGATTTGTTGGCTGCATCTCAGAAGCTCAGTAAACAAAATAGTGAGCTCGTCAAAGAAGTTGCTGTGCTGAAGCTGGAAAATTGCAGGATTGCAAACGAGTTTCAATCCCCTGATGCAGATTCCGAAAAGGTAAGTGCAGGTATGAACGAAAAATTGATGTTTTTGCAGAAAAAATTGACTGATCATAATAAATTAATTGCTTCTCTAACTTCTGACAACAAAGCCCTTGAACTTGAACTTAAAAATTCAAAAGAAAGGATTGTTTCTTTAACCATTGGTGCAGAAAAAATTGACAAGATGATTAGCATGGGACGAAGAGATGGTGACAAACGAGGCTTGGGATTTGAACCAAGTAATAAGTCTTCCGCTGTGTCTAAAACAAAGTTTGTCAAATCCACTTCACCTATTGAACCTTCTGCCTCTCATGAAGTCAAGAAATTTATTCCAATTTGTCACTTTTGTGGAACTCGTGGGCACATAAGACCGAGATGCAATAAGCTTCGAAACGAATTTGTTCGTTCAAATTCTCATGGCATGGGTGGAAAAGTAAGTATCCAACATAAGATTTCAAATCTTATGAAAGAGGTAAACCGCTTATCCAAACTATCTTCTTTTCATTGTTTGCCGTCAACTAAGACAAAGTTAGTTTGGAGGGAAAAGGAAAATCATAATTGTATGTCTTCCTCCACTGATGTTGTGCATGAACCCGTTGCTTTAGAAAGTTTGGATCCTAAATGTATTGCTGCAAAACCCTTGGATAATCTTCAATTTGACACTCTTAGAAAGTCTTTAGGTATATGTGCTCTAGATTAATTTGGAGTCTATTGCATGCCAAAGCCTCTTTCATGTTTTATGATATTTCAATTAATTTCTGTGTTTATAAATCTGTCCAGCTCGTGCAAGGATTGTTAAGGTGTATCAATCCTGTAACTGTCTGAACGTATTTGTTGATCTTAGATTGGGCTCTGACATTGCACTATATTAAGAACTTACACTCTCAGCTTCACACAAAGGTTTCCATTGTCTTGGTGCATTATAAACTGCATTAAATGATCTATCCATCTATTTATTTTTATTTTGCACACCACACTCTTTTCCTTGAAGTCCTTTGAATATCTCTTATCATGCACTTGTCTCTCTTTGGATTGCCATAACACTACTGTGCGTAAGTTCTTGATCTGTTTATAAAAATAAAAATAAAATAATAATTTAAAAAAAAAAAAAGGTGTCAACCACTCATTGCTCAGTAACCGGGCCTCTTGTTTAACCAACGTCGAGGTTCGAGTCAACAGGTTGTGATGGTTTTCTATCCTTGCTTATCTTTGGAGCCATCATGATTCGGACAATATTTCCCTAGGGGTGCCTCATCACCCAGTTGCTTATGGTCATCTGACTTGGGCACACTGATTGACCATCTGCTACATGGATCATGTCGAAAGCTAAATAAAGTGAGCCACCAAACATGTAAAAAATAAAATAAAATAAAATAAAAATTCAAATCTCAAATAAACTAATCATTATAGACTTACTATGCACACAGTGTTTGTGCAATCTTTGGTGTGATTCATCTTGTGTGGACATATTCTTTGTGCTTAATTGAAAAAGAGTTCATTTAACACCTCTGCTCCTTGATGGTAAACTCATTTGGTGCCTTTTATCTTTCACCACGACTGTAGTATGCCTACATTGTTATCTGTGAGCTTGTGCGTCTCGTGTGCTGTCTTGTGTTTGTCCCTGAGATGCTTTGCTTCACATGCGTTTAAGACAGCAAAGGGTATGTTGCTTTTTTCATTCTTTACCCACAAACTTGGCATGTTTATGAATGGAAAATAATTAAATCTTCAAGAGAACTTTGGGTCTGCATCTGCAATGTGTTTTATGTCTTGATTGTTTTGAGTTTTCTGTCTTCAGTGCGTTGCTTTTGTTTTTGTTTTGTATTGATTCTTAACTTCTCATTATTCCTTTACGCTCCCTATTATTGAATTTTTTTGTTTTCAAACATAGTGTAGTTTTATGCTTCTTGTTTAATTGTGCAGTCAGGCTATGCTTCATGTTACTAAGGCAGACACATAATAAACTGAATCTGAGGATTGCAGTGTCATTATCAATCCCTGTCAGTTGCAGACCTGTGGCACAGCATGTTCACAAGAACATTTCTTTGGAAATATGTGATGAATGGATCTTGGCTATGAAAAATGAGACTTTTGCACCCATTGTCCCGAATTGGTGACGTTATTGCTATTGTCACTCGACAAGATAAAGCCTCTTATATGTTAGGATTGCAAACTAATTCTTTCCTCTTATTTTTGCTATTATATATGCTCCCTTATGTTTTTTTTCCTTGCCCTTTGGATTTTCTGACAAAAAGGAGGAGAGATGACTTGTGAAATTATGATAAAAAGGGGGAGAGATTGTGTTCTAGAATTAAGGGGGATTGATGTTGTAATTTTGCTTTGAATTACCTTTCTTCTCCCACATGCTTCACTGGTTTTGTTGTTTTATAATGTGCAGGGATTTAGAGCTTCGAGTTTAGAGTAGGGTTTTAATTGTTAAATCCCATGCAATTTCTTGTGAGTTGTAATAGGTGTTTTGTCTAGGAAATGTCAAAGGGGAAGATTGTTAGTATGAAAATTGTATTGTCATTTCCTAGACTTTAGCATATGTTGAAAATTAGTTTGTGAGGAATTGTTACTGGACGTTTTGGCACAACTCTCTCCACCCAATACTTCCGAGGCATGACCTGACCATATGAGAAACTTGACAACAGGTAAATCATAACATAATCATGCATTCATTATAGGATTCTTAGTTGGAATTATTTTCACTCAAGTATTTTTATATTAATCCTATTTTTAATAGGAATAGATTTTATCTCTTGATATTATTTCCGACTTGATTGGTTTAATTAATTTGTTTAGGTAGATATTGTTTTAAAAGATTGGCTATAGTGGAAAGTGATTAGGTTTCCTCACATCTTGCATTAGTTGGCGTCATCACATAGCATGTAAATCGAATTAGAATTTATATTGATATTTGGATATTTGTTTGGCTGCTGTTTTGGCTTCTCAAGGAAGAGACCTTTTAGCATCATGTTTAGAAGTCTTAGTTGAATTGGTTTGGAGAATCATTGGTGCATATAGGAAGTGTGTCACGTGGGTTTCTCTCTTGAGAGAGAAAACCTGTCTTGAATAAAAGGTGGGGTTTTCCTTTTCAACATGTAGAGCTTTCAACGTATTGGTTTTTTCTTTGAAAATATTGAATCTGTTATGAGAAAGCTATTGCACGGGTATAGGTACTAGTATGGATACACCGATACGATGTGATATGGAAAAATTCTAAAAACTAGGTTACGGATATGGCCCCAATACGGTGATTAAAATAATATAAATAGCAAAAATTAATATTGCATGCATCATGTTATGATCATCCATCATAAGTCAAAACATAAAACTAGACACAAAATACAAGTCTACATAAACAAAACACAAAATAAAAGTCTCATAGGATTGTTCAAATCATTAAAAAAAAAAAAAGCAAAAGAAAAATAAATTAAAACATTCAGAAGCCCTTCTTAAATCTGTAACTTCGTTCATCATTATCACCAGAGGTAGATATGATAGCTTTTAATCCCTTCTTCCTATTTCTTCTACTTTTCTGGTTATTCTCTCTCAAATGAAATAAAGACCTAGCTTCTATGAAGAAGAAAAGGTTGGGTCTTTACAAATGGAGTTTTTAAAATTAACTATATCGGAAGATAGTAGGAGTATCAGCATATCAAATACAAATATCCGCAAATTTGATGAGAGTATCGGTATATTGGATACAAGTATTGGCATATCATATACGAGTATCTGAGTATCAAATATGAGTATACCCCTCCAGTTAGGAGTATCAGTGCAACATATATATATATATATATTCACTTAAGTGCTAGACTCACTCTCATTTTTCAATCTAGATTTAACTTGTTCGAATTAATTAAAATTTTAACATTCAAGACAAATAAATTTTATCAATTCAAACTTCAATATATAAAAATCTAAAATAAGAGGCTATGCTTGATACATTCAAATCTAATGCATAAACAAGATAAATACTTGTAACAATTCAATCATTTATTTTTCTTTTTTGGATTTCAGATTGTTGTTTTTTCAAGGATCATTGCTACTTGAAATCAAAAATAGTACAAGGAAATCTAATGAAATTTTAGGGGGGGTGTATTCAGTTGAGATTTTAATAGATTGTTTTGAAGCTTAAAAGTCCAGTGGTATCCAATTAGGATTTTAAAGTAATCAATAAAAATTTGGTGGTATTTCAATTAAGATTTTTAAATAATCAATCCAAGTCTTGTGGTATTCAATTAAGACTTTAAAAAGATAAGAAAAAGTACGGCGGTATTCAAAAACTTACCAATTTTGAGGTATTTCGTTAAATGGTGTGTTGTGTGAGACTTTTGAGTATGTGATATAAATACCAAACCCCATAAAAAAATCCCACCCTCCTATGCCTGATTCTCACGTTTTTTGTTTTTGGGGAAGATGAACAAATGAAGATAAACAAGGTACTCATGCTTTACAAGAGCTTGGTTTAACCAGACTCGATCCTTTTGTATTTAGTGGATAGACTCAGATAGCTGTTTTTGTTTTCTTTGCTTTCTCTAGTCTATCTTGTTTTCTTTTTCTCCTGATTGTTTGGTTGCAAGAGGTGTTTCCTGCCTTTCTTTTGGCTTCATGTCTATACTGTTTGTTTGCCTTGATCTTATGGATAATCTCTTTGCCCAATAAAAAAGGTGACTCAGATGGCTTACCTTCAAATATCTAAACAATAATTTCTGATACGTTGCTTTCAATAGTTGTTCATATTTATGCAATATGCGTGCATTTTTCTCAATAGATTTTCAGCTCGTTTATTTCCTTTGATTTATTTGTCTTTCTTTAGTCAATTTGTGGAATCAATTTGAGTGACAAGTGTTCTGTACTAGTATCATGTCATAACTGGACCATTTTGACTTGTTTTCAGTTGTCTAATTTCTTATTTGAATTGATTCAATTAACTTGTCTGTTGTAATATTTATAAATTCAATTAATTCAAGATTTTTCCTTCTTGTAGCTTGTTCCTACGTCAATTCTCAGCTCCAGACCAAGTTCTTTATCCAAAACTTAATAGTTGTATGGTTTTAGTTTAATGATAGTTATGTTTGAAGTTTGGGACCGCTATGGTTTCAGCTCTAGAACAGGGACGATTTGAAGAAAGCCATACATGACATATAGTAATGATAACTTGAGCTAAGATTGGTGTAAGTTCAACTTTTTGCTTCTTTAAAGGCTTGGCATCCTTTAACTAATGGATGAAAGATGGCTAACCTGAATCCAATCCACACTTCGGTTAAATCTACTTTTTAGAATACAAGAAAGTCCTAGATTAATTAAAATCATAAGTAAAATCTTGTAATTACAATCTATTAAAATCATAAGAAAAATCATGTAATTACAAATCATGCTGAAATCTATTACATTAAAATCATGTAATTATAATCTATTAAAATCTCAATTGAATACGCACCCTTAATACTGCAAATAATAAACAAAGAACAACAGAACTTGGAATTTGAGAAATGCCCCTCCACAACAACAAACTTAAAATTTTCAAATTTGTAATCAATTAGAGCTTAAAAGAGTTGAAATAACTCATGTTACTTTTTTTTTAAAATAAAAAAATATTAAAACTATACATAATAAATATAATATACCTCTTTATAATAATAATAAAAAATTAAAATTTTGCCCCCTCTAGATAGTGGGCCTAGGGCAATCGCACTACCTATTCTTGTCCAGGGGCGGCACTGATTGTGGGAGCTATATGAAGATAATATTTTTGCCAATAAAAAAAATAGGAAAATTAAAATTGTTCGTTTACAAAATGAAAAAAAATAAAAATAAAAGGGAGCTTCACTACCCAATATAATGGCACAAATTATAAAAAGCCCATATATGACATGTACTTTAGAAACACATCCAAAACTCATTTACATTACAAAATTGTCATCAATTTTCTTAAAACAAGCCCAACCCCAAAACTCACAACAATAAAAAACCCCAAAACACTCAAAACAAGCTCAGCCTACATTTAAAAAAGAAAACCCAAACGAAAATAAAAGAAAGGCTTATTACCCCCTAAAACTTCAATCAAATCTCACTTTATCCCCAAAGTTAAAGTAGCCCACTTAATCCCTTTGATCATAGTTTTGTGTTCCACTTTACTCCCTTCCCCTCCTCCCCCACAATTAACGCCATTCAAAAGACCGTAAAGAATGCTGACGTGGCAGGGTCATTATGGTAAAAGCACCTACGGTGGCTAATTGCTAAGCATAGTCAGCATCCTCTGTGGCATAGTTGATCCTACCGGTTTTTAAAATCCAAATCTAAGCAGCTGAAGGGGTGAAGTGGACCCCAGTTAACAATTCACTCTCTTCTTCTTCGATAAAAGGGTTTCTAAACCCATAAAAATTACTTACCACCATTTGAAGGATTTAAGGTTCTATACCTAGAGAAAAAAAAAAAATCGCCATCTTTCTTCGATTAAAGGGTGTGAAGATGAGGAAAGAACCTTCACAAGAAGAAGAGTTGGCTGTTACTACACCTCATTGCTACTGTGGGAGGCTTGCTCGGTTGCAGACTTCTTGTACAGAGTTCAACCTACTTCGGAGGTTCTTTATGTGTCCAAAGTCAGAGGCAGGTTTTGGATTTGCTATTTTATTGAAATTTGGACAATAAATTATGAGATTGTGATGGAACTTTTGTTTGAATGCTGCGAAGGAAAAACATGCATAAGGTTAATGCTTGAGCCTAAATCTGAAAATGCTTTATCAAATTGAACATCACCAATAATATACGAAATTGTAAAACTTCATGAGTCCTTCAGTTTTTTAGACAATTTCTTGAGCAACACCGCACTACACTCTGTAATTAACAACACTTTCTCATACGATACGAATTTCCTCTTGTTGTACATGCATCCTTCAAAAAATTTGGATAAGAAGGAAATTTTTTTATGGTGTCCAACAATGGAATATTGATATGGACCTTTTTGAACATCTCCAAAATATCCATTTGATCTTTCTTTTGTTTATGGACTCGTTGGGCTGCTAGAAATTAAAGTAGGAGAACATAAATCCTTTCTTTTATAGGGGCGATTTGATCATCATTAGTGGTTCTTTCGGAATCACCTGGTTTGCCTTGGGTAGGTGTTATAAGTAGTCCTTTAGTTTCTTCTATACCTTCCTTTTCTTTTCCAGCACTTGTCGTGGCTTTTCCTCGTCTATCATATGACTTGCCACTTCTCAGAGTTCTAATGGACTTGACATGTTCAACATTTCAAGGATTAATTTCGGGTTGGCTTAAGAATTTGTCTTACGCCCTCTCATGCACAATAGTTGCAAGTTGGCCTACTTGAGTTTCTAACTTAGTGATGGACACTTGCATAGTATTCTGATTTTGTTGTGAAGTTTGTACAAACTGTGCAATTAAGTCATTCAACGCTGGTTTCTTAAGCTCACTTGAAGGCTGCATTTGCTGCTGGAAGGGATGGCTAGAACTAGCTTGTTGTTGCTAGTTGCTCCATGAAAAATTTGGATGGTTACTCCACTCCGACTTATAAGTGTTCGAATATGGATCATTCTGAGGTCGTTGAAACGAATTAACTTGGCGAACTTGCTCATAACCTTGCGTAGTAGATGGATAAAGTTCCATTAGATGAGTTAGGTCAAAACAAATGGCGCAAACTTGCTGTGGGGAAGGTGGAATATCAACGCGCATAAGAGTTTCAAGTTTTTTCTCAAGGCTTGAAATTTGAGCAGCAACCGTAGTTTTTGTGTCAACTTCATGAATTCCTACCTTCTTTGTCATTTCACTGCCCTATTGTTGATTATTATTGGCAAGCAAATCAAATTGATCAAATGCCTTTTGAGTTGTCTTCTCCATCAATGCACCTCCACATACAGAGTCAACCATTCGTTTGTTTGCAGTCGTAAGTCCTTCATAAAAGAAGTGCATCTACATCCAATCAATAATGCCATGATGAGGGCATTTTTGCAACAACTCTCTAAATCTTTCCCAAGCTTTATAGAATGGCTCTTGTTCTCCTTGAGTAAAACACATCATATGTCTTCTAAGCTTATTCATTTTCTGCATAGGAAAATTTTTTTGGATAAATTGTTATGCTAATCCCTCCCATGAATTAATGGATTCAGCTGGCAGTGAGTGAAGCCAAGCTTTGGCTCTATCCTTTAATGAAAATGGGAACAATTTCAGCCTAACCACTTCATCAAAGACATTTAGGATCTTGATGGTGTCACAAATGTCGAAAAATTCCCGAATATGCATGTTAGGATCTTCGTTCGACTTGCCATAGAAAGATGATAACAAGTGAATCATTCTGGACTTGAGTCCAAATGAATTTGCTTTGACTTCTAGTACTACAATACATGATGAAGTGTTGGAAATAGTTGGGATGGAGTACTCCTTCATAGCTCAAGAAAGTTGTGCTCGTTCAATTGCTTCCTCTTGCGCTAATTGTTGTTCCCCAACATTTTTGTCACTCTTCTCGTTTATATTTTCAATGGAACCTCCGCCTTCTTGATGTTCCAGTGAGTGAGTGAATTTGTCTTTTCGTTTCCTGACTGTTCTCTCAATCTTAGGATCAAACAATATGAGGTCTTGACCACGAGGGCGTCTACCAGTCATACACTAAGCCGAACCTAATACACAAGATTAATACTTCAAATAATAAACAAAGAACAACATAACTTGGAATTTGAGAAATGCCCCTCCACAACAACAAACTTAAAATTTTCAAATTTGTAATCAATTAGAGCTTAAAAGAGTTGAAATAACTCATGTTACTTTTTTTTTAAAATAAAAAAATATTAAAACTATATAGAATAAATATAATATACCTCTTTATAATAATAATAAAAAATTAAAATTTTGCCCCCTCTAGATAGTGGGCCTAGGGCAATCGCACTACCTATTCTTGTCCAGGGGCGGCACTGATTGTGGGAGCTATATGAAGATAATATTTTTGCCAATAAAAAAAATAGGAAAATTAAAATTGTTCGTTTACAAAATGAAAAAAAATAAAAATAAAAGGGAGCTTCACTACCCAATATAATGGCACAAATTATAAAAAGCCCATATATGACATGTACTTTAGAAACACATCCAAAACTCATTTACATTACAAAATTGTCATCAATTTTCTTAAAACAAGCCCAACCCCAAAACTCACAACAATAAAAAACCCCAAAACACTCAAAACAAGCTCAGCCTACATTTAAAAAAGAAAACCCAAACGAAAATAAAAGAAAGGCTTATTACCCCCTAAAACTTCAATCAAATCTCACTTTATCCCCAAAGTTAAAGTAGCCCACTTAATCCCTTTGATCATAGTTTTGTGTTCCACTTTACTCCCTTCCCCTCCTCCCCCACAATTAACGCCATTCAAAAGACCGTAAAGAATGCTGACGTGGCAGGGTCATTATGGTAAAAGCACCTACGGTGGCTAATTGCTAAGCATAGTCAGCATCCTCTGTGGCATAGTTGATCCTACCGGTTTTTAAAATCCAAATCTAAGCAGCTGAAGGGGTGAAGTGGACCCCAGTTAACAATTCACTCTCTTCTTCTTCGATAAAAGGGTTTCTAAACCCATAAAAATTACTTACCACCATTTGAAGGATTTAAGGTTCTATACCTAGAGAAAAAAAAAAAATCGCCATCTTTCTTCGATTAAAGGGTGTGAAGATGAGGAAAGAACCTTCACAAGAAGAAGAGTTGGCTGTTACTACACCTCATTGCTACTGTGGGAGGCTTGCTCGGTTGCAGACTTCTTGTACAGAGTTCAACCTACTTCGGAGGTTCTTTATGTGTCCAAAGTCAGAGGCAGGTTTTGGATTTGCTATTTTATTGAAATTTGGACAATAAATTATGAGATTGTGATGGAACTTTTGTTTGAATGCTGCGAAGGAAAAACATGCATAAGGTTAATGCTTGAGCCTAAATCTGAAAATGCTTTATCAAATTGAACATCACCAATAATATACGAAATTGTAAAACTTCATGAGTCCTTCAGTTTTTTAGACAATTTCTTGAGCAACACCGCACTACACTCTGTAATTAACAACACTTTCTCATACGATACGAATTTCCTCTTGTTGTACATGCATCCTTCAAAAAATTTGGATAAGAAGGAAATTTTTTTATGGTGTCCAACAATGGAATATTGATATGGACCTTTTTGAACATCTCCAAAATATCCATTTGATCTTTCTTTTGTTTATGGACTCGTTGGGCTGCTAGAAATTAAAGTAGGAGAACATAAATCCTTTCTTTTATAGGGGCGATTTGATCATCATTAGTGGTTCTTTCGGAATCACCTGGTTTGCCTTGGGTAGGTGTTATAAGTAGTCCTTTAGTTTCTTCTATACCTTCCTTTTCTTTTCCAGCACTTGTCGTGGCTTTTCCTCGTCTATCATATGACTTGCCACTTCTCAGAGTTCTAATGGACTTGACATGTTCAACATTTCAAGGATTAATTTCGGGTTGGCTTAAGAATTTGTCTTACGCCCTCTCATGCACAATAGTTGCAAGTTGGCCTACTTGAGTTTCTAACTTAGTGATGGACACTTGCATAGTATTCTGATTTTGTTGTGAAGTTTGTACAAACTGTGCAATTAAGTCATTCAACGCTGGTTTCTTAAGCTCACTTGAAGGCTGCATTTGCTGCTGGAAGGGATGGCTAGAACTAGCTTGTTGTTGCTAGTTGCTCCATGAAAAATTTGGATGGTTACTCCACTCCGACTTATAAGTGTTCGAATATGGATCATTCTGAGGTCGTTGAAACGAATTAACTTGGCGAACTTGCTCATAACCTTGCGTAGTAGATGGATAAAGTTCCATTAGATGAGTTAGGTCAAAACAAATGGCGCAAACTTGCTGTGGGGAAGGTGGAATATCAACGCGCATAAGAGTTTCAAGTTTTTTCTCAAGGCTTGAAATTTGAGCAGCAACCGTAGTTTTTGTGTCAACTTCATGAATTCCTACCTTCTTTGTCATTTCACTGCCCTATTGTTGATTATTATTGGCAAGCAAATCAAATTGATCAAATGCCTTTTGAGTTGTCTTCTCCATCAATGCACCTCCACATACAGAGTCAACCATTCGTTTGTTTGCAGTCGTAAGTCCTTCATAAAAGAAGTGCATCTACATCCAATCAATAATGCCATGATGAGGGCATTTTTGCAACAACTCTCTAAATCTTTCCCAAGCTTTATAGAATGGCTCTTGTTCTCCTTGAGTAAAACACATCATATGTCTTCTAAGCTTATTCATTTTCTGCATAGGAAAATTTTTTTGGATAAATTGTTATGCTAATCCCTCCCATGAATTAATGGATTCAGCTGGCAGTGAGTGAAGCCAAGCTTTGGCTCTATCCTTTAATGAAAATGGGAACAATTTCAGCCTAACCACTTCATCAAAGACATTTAGGATCTTGATGGTGTCACAAATGTCGAAAAATTCCCGAATATGCATGTTAGGATCTTCGTTCGACTTGCCATAGAAAGATGATAACAAGTGAATCATTCTGGACTTGAGTCCAAATGAATTTGCTTTGACTTCTAGTACTACAATACATGATGAAGTGTTGGAAATAGTTGGGATGGAGTACTCCTTCATAGCTCAAGAAAGTTGTGCTCGTTCAATTGCTTCCTCTTGCGCTAATTGTTGTTCCCCAACATTTTTGTCACTCTTCTCGTTTATATTTTCAATGGAACCTCCGCCTTCTTGATGTTCCAGTGAGTGAGTGAATTTGTCTTTTCGTTCCCTAACTGTTCTCTCAATCTCAGGATCAAACAGTATGAGGTCTTGACCTTGAGAGCGTCTATCAATCATACACTAAGCCGAACCTAATAAACAAGGCAAACAAGAAACACAAATCAATTCCAATAATCTGAAATTTTCCAGTAAATTTTACAATAAATAAAATAAAATAAATAAACAAAAAGAAAATTGAAAAACTAAATTAAGATTGAACTAAATCGTAGTTGATTAAGACAATTCCCAACAACGGTGCCAAAATCGTATTGTGAATTTTAGACAACCTGAAAAACGGAGATTATAAAGATTAGTCTAAACACAAATTATACTCGTTAGTGCACAAGGTCAATCGTAATTTAGTATGGAAAATACGAGGTCATTCCCACGAGGATTGAGTTCAACTTCCAACTAGTCTAACCTAATTTACTTCAAAAAATACTTTAACTACTCTAATTATATAAACAAGAAATTAAACACATAGCATACTCACGTAAACACAAAAGGGTTTTTTAAAAGAACAATTTAATTAACAACGAAATTAAAAGACAAAACAAGTAGAAAGTCACGAAACACAAGATGAGAAATTCAAATTGATAAAAGCACTAGGACAATGAATTCACCACTAGTAATCCAATCTAGCCTCTTATTCACCTACCTATTAACTAACCATTTGATGTCGCCGCTTAGTTTCCTTTTTCATGAATTACCTATGGTATTTAGGTTAACTCATATATTCCTACATGCAATTCACCTATGGTATTTAGGTCAAATATCAACACATAGAAACTCATTAAGATTAGTTAAAACCTCCAACAAGCATGTAAACCCTAGGAGTATGGTATTTACCCTAGATGAATTACAAATCCTAATCACAAGAAGCAAGCCTCAAATTAGGTATGTTATTTACTCTAATTTACATCTGATTAACTCAATTAAAAGTGTAGGCGGTGATCACGCATCAAGATAATAAACCAAGTTATTAAGCACAGTGATTAAGAATCCAACATCAAACGGCAATCAATAGATAGGTAAAATAAGAAAACTAGATTATCATACTAGGGCTACATCATGCCTTAGCAATAGAAAATTAGTTATACATAATCATAGAATTCAGCATAAGCAAAAACATGAGGAAGAAAAAAATAAAACTTTGTCAATTGCGGTACTCTTCTAGCGTATCCAATTTCTCCCAGTCTTTGCGTGACCCCTAAGGAGTTGTTTTTCATGCTCAAATAAAACACCACACGTCTATTTCTACCTTAGCTGGGCTTTTACAATAGCCCAAAAAAAAAAAAAAAAACCTAATTAAAACATAAATCCAAAATGGGTAAATAATTGACTCATCTTCCTACTTTGATTGGAATAACACGTTAGTTTCTTTGCACGCACGTTTGGGGTTGTTCTTCCTCCAAGAAAATTTGGAACACATATGTAAATTGTAGATGTTTGTTTTATCTTTCCAGCCATATATCATACGCCTTGAGAAAAAAATAAAAAAGTCTTCAAATAATCATTCTTCCAAAATAAAACTTAGTCGATTGAGGTACTCTTCTAGCCTCTCCAATTTCTCCTAGTCTTTGCATGACCCCAAAGGAGTTGTTTCTCATGCTTAAATAAAACACCACACATCTATTCTTACCTTAGTTGGGCTTTGACAACAGCCCAAAAATAAAGAAAAACCTAATTTAAACATAAATTTAAAATGGGTAAGTAATTGACTCCTCTTCCTACTTTGATTGGGATAACACGTCAGTTTTTTTGAATGCACGTTTGGGGTCATTCCTCCTTCAAGAAAATTTGAAAAAAATATGTAAATTGTAGGTATTTGTCTTATCTTTCTAACCATATATCGCACGCCTTGAGGAAAAATCATAAAAGTTTTCAAATAATCATTCTTCCACAGAAGCACAGTTTTGACAAGATTGGACCTTATGCTGACTTAACTTCAAAGATTGCTCTCATTCGCTGCTCCGAAAATTCTAGAAAATTTTCACAATCATCTTCAAGATCTTAGCTTTCATCTCTAACTAGTCTTGTACAAAAATTCCACCAAAAAATCATATTTTCGTTGAAAACCAATTACTTGCTTTGGAAAGTTGAAAATTGAGAAAATAAAGTAATTAGTCATTTTTAAATAAAATTCTCCAACAAAAACTAAGTATAAAGAGTACATAACTGTGTAAATTTATGGACTTATAAGTAGCCAAGCTCTTTTTCATACTTATATATCTCTAACAAATTTATGTAGTCTAGAAGACACCTTTGTTGTGCCCTATCCAACAAAGCAAGAAGACAATAAAGAAGCTTGAACTTGGACCACACTCTGTAAATCTCTCGCTTTTGTCGATTCCATTTCAAAAAAGAAGGGTCACTTACTGTACACAAGTTGAGAACCTTCTTTCTCTCTTGGCACCGTCATTGTCCTTTTCAATCTCTCTAATATTCTCGCTTATCCCAAGATTTTGATTCTTCTTCTTTGATTCTTTTGCAATATTCACTCCTCAGATTTTCTACTCCCTCTCTCTCTCTCCCCCC